>JAWQFJ010000785.1:14080-16580 GCA_034096865.1 Theodoxus fluviatilis | reverse complement strand
ACTAGCAGGTTTGGCCCAGCCAGGACAGCACTGCATATGCTGTGACTAACAGGGTAAGGGTTAACAGACGTCATGACTGGTCCCACACTGAATGCAAACCCAAACCTTGTCTACATGAGGAGAGACAAGGCGGGAGAGACAAGGGAGGAGAGACAAGGCGGGAGAGACAAGGCGAGAGAGACAAGGGATGAGAGACAAGGCGGGAGAGACAAGGGAGGAGAGACAAGGCGAGAGAGACAAGGCGGGAGAGACAAGGGAGGAGAGACAGGGAGGAGAGACAGGGAGGAGAGACAGGGAGGAGAGACAGGAAGGAGAGACAGGGAGGAGAGAGAGGGAGGAGAGACAGGGAGGAGAGACAGGGAGGAGAGACAGGGAGGAGAGACAGGGAGGAGAGACAGGGAGGAGAGACAGGGAGGAGAGACAGGAAGGAGAGACAGGAAGGAGAGACAGGGAGGAGAGACAGGGAGGAGAGACAGGGAGGAGAGACAGGGAGGAGAGACAGGGAGGAGAGACAGGGAGGAGAGACACGAAGGAGAGACACGAAGGAGAGACAGGGAGGAGAGACAGGAAGGAGAGACACGAAGGAGAGACAGGGAGGAGAGACAGGGAGGAGAGACACGAAGGAAAGACAGGAAGGTGAGACAGGGAGGAGAGACAGGGAGGGGAGAGAGGGAGGAGAGACAGGGAGGAGAGACACGAAGGAGAGACAGGAAGGAGAGACAGGAAGGAGAGACAGGGAGGAGAGAGAGGGAGGAGAGACAGGGAGAGGAGCACGCTGTAGACTGCTGGGGAACGAGAGGGCCAGCTGTGTTCTGTAGCCAGACAGCCGAAGTCAATCTACGACCCCCCACAAGCAATGCCCTCCCCCTCCCAGCCCAAACACAATTACCCAACACCTGCCTGCCTCTCTCACTCACACACACACATGCACACACACACACATGCACACACACACATGCACACACACACATGCACACACACATATGCACAAACACACATGCACACACACACACATATGCACAAACACACACATGCACACACACACACACAGACACAGTCACACACACATGCACACACACACACACATACCCACACACACACGCACACACACACACACGCACACACACACACGCACACACACACGCGCGCGCGCGCACGCACACACGCGCGCGCGCGCACACACACACACACTCACACAAACACACTCACGCAAGCACTCACACACACGCGCACGCGCGCACACACACATATATATACACACACGCACATACATACACATACAAGCATACACATACACACACACGCACACACACATGCACACATATGCACACGCGCACATACATATACATACGCGCGTGCACACACGTTCACTCACACATACACACAGACTCACAAACATACATACACACACATACATTCATACACACCCACATATGGACACACACACACACACACTCATACACACACACACACATGCACACGCACACACATGGACACACACACACACACTCATACACTCACACACACACACACTCAGACACACACACACACACACACACACACACACACACACACACACTCAGAAACACAAACACAAACACACACACACACACACACACACACACACACACCGATGACGCGCCCAGACAAAGTCAGACCGCAGACGAAGCCAGGCCGAGATGAAGGTGCGACAGATAGATAGATAGATAGATAGAGAGAGAGAGAGAGAGAGAGAGAGAGAGAGAGAGAAAGACGACAAAGACAAAGATAGACAGACAGACAGACAGACAGACAGACAGACAGACAGACAGACAGACAGACAGACAGACAGACAGACAGACAGACAGACAGACAGACAGACAGACAGACAGACAGACAGAGAGACGGAGAGAGAGACAGAGAGAGTGAGACAGAGAGAGAGAGAGTGACAGAGACAGAGAGAGAGAGAGAGGCAGACACGGAGAGACAGAGAGACAGAGAGTCAGAAAGAGACAGAGAGAGAGAGAGAGTGAGAGAGAGTGAGAGATAGACACGGAAAGAGACAGAGAGAGAGACAGAGAGACAGAGAGAGAGATAGACAGAGAGAGACAGAGAGAGAGACAGAGAGACAGAGACATAGAGAGAGAGACATAGAGAGAGAGACATAGTGAGAGAGAGACAGAGAGAGAGACAGAGAGAGACAGAGAGAGAGAGGCAAGAGAGAGGGAGAGAGAGAGACGGAGAGACAGAGAGAGAGAGAAAGAGAGAGAACGAACGAACGAACGAAAAACTTTATTGCTTAGGCCACCGGCCCATTGCAAGGTGAAAAAATTTACATTATATAGCAATGCGGTATCGAGAAGATTCTGGATAGTACTATGTGAATGGACACAGTATCGAGGGAAACAGTGTTTACTGGTATAGGCCTACGTAGTAGCACTAGTCTTCGAAAATATAATGATTTATACTTAACATTTCCATTCCTTCCGTTCTCATCTTAAATGCATGGTAAATGTACATA
>JAWQFJ010000785.1:5000-14074 GCA_034096865.1 Theodoxus fluviatilis | reverse complement strand
GAGAGACAAGGGAGGAGAGACAAGGCGGGAGAGACAAGGGAGGAGAGACAAGGGAGGAGAGACAAGGGAGGAGAGACAAGGCGGGAGAGACAAGGGAGGAGAGACAAGGCGAGAGAGACAAGGGAGGAGAGACAAGGGAGGAGAGACAAGGGAGGAGAGACAAGGGAGGAGAGACAAGGGAGGAGAGACAAGGCGGGAGAGACAAGGGAGGAGAGACAAGGGAGGAGAGACAAGGCGGGAGAGACAAGGCGAGAGAGACAAGGCGGGAGAGACAAGGGAGGAGAGACAAGGGAGGAGAGACAAGGCGGGAGAGACAAGGGAGGAGAGACAAGACGAGAGAGACAAGGGAGGAGAGACAAGGCGGGAGAGACAAGGGAGGAGAGACAAGGCGAGAGAGACAAGGGAGGAGAGACAAGGGAGGAGAGACAAGGGAGGAGAGACAAGGGAGGAGAGACAAGGCGAGAGAGACAAGGGAGGAGAGACAAGGGAGGAGAGACAAGGGAGGAGAGACAAGGCGAGAGAGACAAGGGAGGAGAGACAAGGGAGGAGAGACAAGGCGAGAGAGACAAGGCGGGAGAGACAAGGGAGGAGAGACAAGGGAGGAGAGACAAGGCGGGAGAGACAAGGGAGGAGAGACAAGACGAGAGAGACAAGGGAGGAGAGACAAGGCGGGAGAGACAAGGGAGGAGAGACAAGGCGGGAGAGACAAGGGAGGAGAGACAAGGCGGGAGAGACAAGGGAGGAGAGACAAGGGAGGAGAGACAAGGCGGGAGAGACAAGGGAGGAGAGACAAGGGAGGAGAGACAAGGCGGGAGAGACAAGGCGAGAGAGACAAGGGAGGAGAGACAAGGCGAGAGAGACAAGGGAGGAGAGACAAGGCGAGAGAGACAAGGGAAGAGAGACAAGGGAGGAGAGACAAGGGAGAGAGACAAGGGAGGAGAGACAAGGGAGGAGAGATAAGGCGGGAGAGACAAGGGAGGAGAGACAAGGCGAGAGAGACAAGGGAGGAGAGACAAGGCGGGAGAGACAAGGCGGGAGAGACAAGGGAGGAGAGACAAGGCGGGAGAGACAAGGCGAGAGAGACAAGGGAGGAGAGACAAGGCGGGAGAGACAAGGGAGGAGAGACAAGGCGAGAGAGACAAGGGAGGAGAGACAAGGGAGGAGAGACAAGGGAGGAGAGACAAGGCGAGAGAGACAAGGGAGGAGAGACAAGGGAGGAGAGACAAGGCGGGAGAGACAAGGCGAGAGAGACAAGGCGGGAGAGACAAGGCGGGAGAGACAAGGCGAGAGAGACAAGGGAGGAGAGACAAGGGAGGAGAGACAAGGCGAGAGAGACAAGGGAGGAGAGACAAGGCGGGAGAGACAAGGGAGGAGAGACAAGGCGAGAGAGACAAGGGAGGAGAGACAAGGGAGGAGAGACAAGGGGGGAGAGACAAGGGAGGAGAGACAAGGCGGGAGAGACAAGGGAGGAGAGACAAGACGAGAGAGACAAGGGAGGAGAGACAAGGCGGGAGAGACAAGGGAGGAGAGACAAGACGAGAGAGACAAGGGAGGAGAGACAAGGCGGGAGAGACAAGGGAGGAGAGACAAGGCGGGAGAGACAAGGGAGGAGAGACAAGGGAGGAGAGACAAGGCGGGAGAGACAAGGGAGGAGAGACAAGGGAGGAGAGACAAGGGAGGAGAGACAAGGGAGGAGAGACAAGGCGGGAGAGACAAGGCGGGAGAGACAAGGGAGGAGAGACAAGACGAGAGAGACAAGGGAGGAGAGACAAGGCGGGAGAGACAAGGGAGGAGAGACAAGACGAGAGAGACAAGGGAGGAGAGACAAGGCGGGAGAGACAAGGCGGGAGAGACAAGGCGGGAGAGACAAGGGAGGAGAGACAAGGGAGGAGAGACAAGGCGGGAGAGACAAGGGAGGAGAGACAAGGGAGGAGAGACAAGGGAGGAGAGACAAGGGAGGAGAGACAAGGCGGGAGAGACAAGGCGGGAGAGACAAGGGAGGAGAGACAAGGCGGGAGAGACAAGGGAGGAGAGACAAGGGAGGAGAGACAAGGGAGGAGAGACAAGGCGGGAGAGACAAGGGAGGAGAGACAAGGCGGGAGAGACAAGGGAGGAGAGACAAGGGAGGAGAGACAAGGGAGGAGAGACAAGGGAGGAGAGACAAGGCGGGAGAGACAAGGGAGGAGAGACAAGGGCGGAGAGACAAGGCGGGAGAGACAAGGCGAGAGAGACAAGGGAGGAGAGACAAGGCGGGAGAGACAAGGGAGGAGAGACAAGGCGGGAGAAACAAGGGAGGAGAGACAAGGCGAGAGAGACAAGGGAGGAGAGACAAGGCGAGAGAGACAAGGGAGGAGAGACAAGGGAGGAGAGACAAGGGAGGAGAGACAAGGGAGGAGAGACAAGGCGAGAGAGACAAGGGAGGAGAGACAAGGGAGGAGAGACAAGGGAGGAGAGACAAGGGAGGAGAGACAAGGGAGGAGAGACAAGGGAGGAGAGACAAGGCGAGAGAGACAAGGGAGGAGAGACAAGGGAGGAGAATCAAGGGAGGAGAGACAAGGGAGGAGAGACAAGGCGAGAGAGACAAGGGAGGAGAGACAAGGGAGGAGAGACAAGGGAGGAGAGACAAGGGAGGAGAGACAAGGGAGGAGAGACAAGGCGGGAGAGACAAGGCGAGAGAGACAAGGCGGGAGAGACAAGGGAGGAGAGACAAGGCGAGAGAGACAAGGCGGGAGAGACAAGGGAGGAGAGACAAGGGAGGAGAGACAAGGCGGGAGAGACAAGGCGGGAGAGACAAGGGAGGAGAGATAAGGCGGGAGAGACAAGGGAGGAGAGACAAGGCAAGAGAGACAAGGGAGGAGAGACAAGGGAGGAGAGACAAGGGAGGAGAGAAAAGGGAGGAGAGACAAGGCGAGAGAGACAAGGGAGGAGAGACAAGGCGAGAGAGAGGTGTGGCCGTACCTTGTACACCAGCAGTTCATGGAGAGCATCCTCCAGCGTTGTCCCATTCTCGTTGATAAGTCTGATGTAGGACATGGCAAACGGCTTCTCCACCTTGTCCTTGACTGGAAGGAGAAAGAAAACAAAAAAAAAACCCACTAGTTTTCATTTGAAAAACCCACCAAACAAAGTGTTCTATTCCAGTCACAATGACCCCCCCCCCCCCCCCCTCCGGCTGAGATAACATCTGCATGCATTTCAGCATTCATGAATATTCACTGTAGGGTCAAACAGCACAGCATCCATCTCATTCTCACAAAGACAGGGAATCGTGTGGAGTGGCACTCACCTTCAATGGAAGACCTGTGCTTGTACAGGAACTTCAGGTGAAGGTCCCGGAAGTTCTCCTCAGACGAGATTTCCACCTGACAAGAGAAGTCAGGAGCAGCTGTACTGCTGTTGTATGGGGTAGGTCTTGTGGTACAGAAGTGGGTACAGCTGTACTGCTGTTGTATGGGGTAGGTCTTGTGGTACAGAAGTGTGTACAGCTGTACTGCTGTTGTATGGGGTAGGTCTTGTGGTACAGAAGTGGGTACAGCTGTTCTGCTGTTGTATGGGGTAGGAAGTGTGTACAGCTGAACTGCTGTTGTCTGGGGTAGGTCTTGTGGTATAGAAGTGTGTACAGCTGTTCTGCTGTTGTATGGGGTAGGTCTTGTGGTACAGAAGTGTGTACAGCTGAACTGCTGTTGTATGAGGTAGGTCTTGTGGTACAGAAGTGTGTACAGCTGAACTGCTGTTGTCTGGGGTAGGTCTTGTGGTACAGAAGTGTGTACAGCTGTACTGCTGTTGTATGGGGTAGGAAGTGTGTACAGCTGAACTGCTGTTGTCTGGGGTAGGTCTTGTGGTACAGAAGTGTGTACAGCTGAACTGCTGTTGCATGGGGTAGGTCTTGTGGTATAGAAGTGTGTACAGCTGTACTGCTGTTGTATGGGGTAGGAAGTGTGTACAGCTGAACTGCCGTTGTATGGGGTAGGTCTTGTGGTACAGAAGTGTGTACAGCTGAACTGCTGTTGTATGGGGTAGGTCTTGTGGTATAGAAGTGTGTACAGCTGTTCTGCTGTTGTATGGGGTAGGTCTTGAGGTACAGAAGTGTGTACAGCTGTACTGCTGTTGTATGGGGTAGGTCTTGTGGTACAGAAGTGTGTACAGCTGTACTGCTGTTGTATGGGGTAGGTCTTGAGGTACAGAAGTGTGTACAGCTGAACTGCTGTTGTATGGGGTAGGTCTTGTGGTACAGAAGTGTGTACAGCTGTTGTATGGGGTAGGTCTTGTGGTACAGAAGTGTGTACAGCTGTTGTATGGGGTAGGTCTTGTGGTACAGAAGTGTGTACAGCTGTTCTGCTGTTGTATGGGGTAGGTCTTGTGGTACAGAAGTGTGTACAGCTGTTGTATGGGGTAGGTCTTGTGGTACAGAAGTGTGTACAGCTGAACTGCTGTTGTATGGGGTAGGTCTTGTGGTACAGAAGTGTGTACAGCTGTACTGCTGTTGTATGGGGTAGGTCTTGTGGTACAGAAGTGTGTACAACATTTCTGCTGTTGTATGGGGTAGGTCTTGTGGTACAGAAGTGTGTACAGCTGTACTGCTGTTGTATGGGGTAGGTCTTGTGGTACAGAAGTGTGTACAGCTGTTGTATGGGGTAGGTCTTGTGGTACAGAAGTGTGTACAGCTAAACTGCTGTTGTATGAGGTAGGTCTTGTGGTACAGAAGTGTGTACAGCTGTACTGCTGTTGTATGGGGTAGGTCTTGTGGTACAGAAGTGTGTACAGCTGTACTGCTGTTGTATGAGGTAGGTCTTGTGGTACAGAAGTGTGTACAGCTAAACTGCTGTTGTATGAGGTAGGTCTTGTGGTACAGAAGTGTGTACAGCTGTACTGCTGTTGTATGGGGTAGGTCTTGTGGTACAGAAGTGTGTACAGCTGAACTGCTGTTGTATGGGGTAGGTCTTGTGGTACAGAAGTGTGTACAGCTGTACTGCTGTTGTATGGGGTAGGTCTTGTGGTACAGAAGTGTGTACAGCTGTTGTATGAGGTAGGTCATGTGGTACAGAAGTGTGTACAGCTGTACTGCTGTTGTATGGGGTAGGTCTTGTGGTACAGAAGTGTGTACAGCTGAACTGCTGTTGTATGGGGTAGGTCTTGTGGTACAGAAGTGTGTACAGCTGTACTGCTGTTGTATGGGGTAGGTCTTGTGGTACAGAAGTATGTACAGCTGTACTGCTGTTGTATGGGGTAGGTCTTGTGGTACAGAAGTGTGTACAGCTGTACTGCTGTTGTGTGAGGTAGGTCTTGTGGTACAGAAGTGTGTACAGCTGTACTGCTGTTGTATGGGGTAGGTCTTGTGGTACAGAAGTATGTACAGCTGTACTGCTGTTGTATGGGGTAGGTCTTGTGGTACAGAAGTGTGTACAGCTGTACTGCTGTTGTATGGGGTAGGTCTTGTGGTACAGAAGTGTGTACAGCTGTTGTATGAGGTAGGTCATGTGGTACAGAAGTGTGTACAGCTGTACTGCTGTTTTATGGGGTAGGTCTTGTGGTACAGAAGTGGGTACAGCTGAACTGCTGTTGTATGGGGTAGGTCTTGTGGTACAGAAGTGTGTACAGCTGTACTGCTGTTGTATGAGGTAGGTCTTGTGATACAGAAGTGTGTACAGCTGTACTGCTGTTGTATGAGGTAGGTCTTGTGGTACAGAAGTGTGTACAGCTGTACTGCTGTTGTATGAGGTAGGTCTTGTGATACAGAAGTGTGTACAGCTGTACTGCTGTTGTATGAGGTAGGTCTTGTGATACAAAAGTGTGTACAGCTGTACTGCTGTTGTATGGGATAGGAAGTGTGTACAGCTGTACTGCTGTTGTATGGGGTAGGTCTTGTGATACAGAAGTGTGTACAGCTGTACTGCTGTTGTATGAGGTAGGTCTTGTGATACAAAAGTGTGTACAGCTGTACTGCTGTTGTATGGGGTAGGAAGTGTGTACAGCTGTACTGCTGTTGTATGGGGTAGGTCTTGTGATACAGAAGTGTGTACAGCTGTACTGCTGTTGTATGAGGTAGGTCTTGTGATACAGAAGTGTGTACAGCTGTACTGCTGTTGTATGAGGTAGGTCTTGTGATACAAAAGTGTGTACAGCTGTACTGCTGTTGTATGGGGTAGGAAGTGTGTACAGCTGTACTGCTGTTGTATGGGGTAGGTCTTGTGGTACAGAAGTGAGTACAGCTGTTCTGCTGTTGTATGGGGTAGGAAGTGTGTACAGCTGTTCTGCTGTTGTATGGGGTAGGTCTTGTGGTACAGAAGTGTGTACAGCTGTACTGCTGTTGTATGGGGTAGGTAGGTCTTGTGGTACAGAAGTATGTACAGCTGTACTGCTGTTGTATGGGGTAGGTCTTGTGGTACAGAAGTGAGTACAGCTGTTCTGCTGTTGTATGGGGTAGGTCTTGTGGTACAGAAGTGAGTACAGCTGTTCTGCTGTTGTATGGGGTAGGAAGTGTGTACAGCTGAACTGCTGTTGTATGGGGTAGGTCTTGTGGTACAGAAGTGTGTACAGCTGTACTGCTGTTGTATGAGGTAGGTCTTGTGGTACAGAAGTGTGTACAGCTGTACTGCTGTTGTATGGGGTAGGTCTTGTGGTACAGAAGTGTGTACAGCTGTACTGCTGTTGTGTGAGATAGGCCATGTGGTACAGAAGTGTGTGCAGCTGTTCTGCTGTTGTATGTGGTAGGTCTTGTGGTACAGAAGTGTGTACAGCTGTTCTGCTGTTGTATGGGGTAGGTCTTGTGGTACAGAAGTGTGTACAGCTGTTGTATGGGGTAGGAAGTGTGTACAGCTGTACTGCTGTTGTATGGGGTAGGTCTTGTGGTACAGAAGTGAGTACAGCTGTTCTGCTTTTGTATGGGGTAGGTCTTGTGGTACAGAAGTGTGTACAGCTGTTCTGCTGTTGTATGGGGTAGGTCTTGTGATACAGAAGTATGTACAGCTGTACTGCTGTTGTCTTGGGTAGATTTTGAAGTAGACAGATGTGTAGGTGAAGAGGCAGGTGTATCTGCCTGCATGCATGCACACAGGTAAGTGGACATGCATGTGCATGTTGATTGTAATCCTGCCATGACAGTATTTCTGCAGCCACCCAACAATTCTGGCTGATTTTGTGTGTAGATAATTGAAAGAACTGATGGAAAATGCTATAGCAGTAGAAAATTAAAAAGATCTCTTTAAATGTTGTACAGAATACCAAAAATAATGTTGAAATAGCAATGCCCAACAACAAAACTTGAACAGTGAAACACATTTCAGAGAGAAGAAAGTCTTCAATAACACAAAAATGGTCTCCACTGTTGGAAAGTTGGGTCAGTCAGGTTGAATAATCTCTTCAGGATGAACTACTCCACACTGATGGGAGTTTTGGGTGCAAGTACACAATTTTTACATTGATTTACAACTGATCAAGATACAAGAAGGGAGAGTCAGTGCCTATGGAAACATCTGAGTTGCATGGAAACGTTTCATCCAGAAAATCAGTCAGTCTACTGATGGACTGGTGCCAAGATATGAGAACAGCCCTTCCTGACATTGCAAAACTTCATCTGGACTCATCTAAACCCTGACCTTGACACTGTCATACCCGAACTCTGACCCTTTCAGACCCCTGCTTCGCTGTGTTCCAACTCACCTTGACATTCTCAAACCACCGGGGCTTGTCTTCGTGGTAGTACACCATGGACTTGTACTCAGACAAAGGGTTGCCCCCACAGCCATAGCTGATCACATTCTGTCAAAGACACAACGCCATTATCAATGCAGGTCTGTGGAATGCACTCCACGACACATCAACACACATGCCTTTTACACAGGCATCACAACACAAGCTTTAACAACACGCCAATACATGACACAGCAACACACACGCCCTATACACAGGCCTCACAACACAAGCTTTAACGACACACCAATACATGACACAGCAACACACACGCCCTATACACAGGCCTCACAACACAAGCTTTAACGACACGCCAATACATGACACAGCAACACACACGCCCTATACACAGGCCTCACAACACAAGCTTTAACGACACACCAATACATGACACAGCAACACACACGCCCTATACACAGGCCTCACAACACAAGCTTTAACGACACGCCAATACATGACACAGCAACACACACACCCTATACACAGGCCTCACAACACAAGCTTTAATGACACGCCAATACATGACACACCAACACACACGCCCTATACACAGGCCTCACAACACAAGCTTTAACTACACGCCAATACATGACACAGCAACACACACGCCCTATACACAGGCCTCACAACACAAGCTTTAACGACACACCAATACATGACACAGCAACACACACGCCCTATACACAGGCCTCACAACACAAGCTTTAACGACACGCCAATACATGACACAGCAACACACACGCCCTATACACAGGCCTCACAACACAAGCTTTAACGACACACCAATACATGACACAGCAACACACACGCCCTATACACAGGCCTCACAACACAAGCTTTAACAACACGCCAATACATGACACAGCAACACACACGCCCTATACACAGGCCCCACAACACAAGCTTTAACAACACACCAATACATGACACACCAACACACACGCCCTATACACAGGCCTCACAACACAAGCTTTAACGACACACCAATACATGACACAGCAACACACACGCCCTATACACAGGCCTCACAACACAAGCTTTAACGACACACCAATACATGACACAGCAACACACACGCCCTATACACAGGCCTCACAACACAAGCTTTAACAACACGCCAATACATGACACAGCAACACACACGCCCTATACACAGGCCTCACAACACAAGCTTTAACAACACACCAATACATGACACACCAACACACACGCCCTATACACAGGCCTCACAACACAAGCTTTAACGACACACCAATACATGACACAGCAACACACACGCCCTATACACAGGCCTCACAACACAAGCTTTAACAACACACCAATACATGACACAGCAACACACACGCCCTATACACAGGCCTCACAACACAAGCTTTAACAACACG
>JAWQFJ010000784.1:165000-181112 GCA_034096865.1 Theodoxus fluviatilis | reverse complement strand
ATGTAGAAGGCACTACTGCTATTCAATCCCTTTAAAATAAGTTCGTTCGTTCGTCTTCTGTGTCTCTCTCTCTCTCCTGCGACGCTCTCTCTCTCTCTCTCTCTCGTCATCTCTCTCTTCTCTCTCTGTCTCCTCTCTCTCTCCCTCCCCGGCGGTGAGGACTGTGGGTCCTATGACATTGAGGGTTGGCAAGGACTCGAAGGAACGATATGCTGCTGGGGAGGCTGAAAAAAAGAGGGAGCTCGGGGGAATGTGATAGTGGAGAAGGGTGCGTGCGAGTGGAGAGGAGTAGGGGGCCGTAAGAATCGGGTGTTCCCACTGGTTTTCGTTATGTACGTTGGCTGCTCCCTGAGGTGGAGGGGGGGGTCGGGGGGAGTGGAGAAGGGTGGAGGCGGCGGGCGGGTCGGTTTACAACGAGAAAGGGACAGAATTAGGGGCGGGGGGGGGAGGAAGGAGGAGGAGAATATATAGGTACAGAGGTTTAGGGAAGTGGGGTAGGCTGGTGGTCGGTGGGACACTCCACGTGATGTAGTATAATGTATGTGTGTGTGTTGTTGTGTGTGTGGTTGTGTGTGTGTGTGTGTGTGTGTGTGTGTGTGGGTGTGTGTGTGTGGTGTGGTGTTGTGTTGTGTGTTGTGCTGTGAGAGACAGAAAAGCATATGGGAAGAAGGCAGAATTGTGTTCACTTAATCTATGCCGATAACCTCTGATTGTTTTCTGCCTCTCACTGATAGAATCGCCCACAGCTGCACCACAGCTTATAGCCTGTTCATGCCGTTAAACCTCATCCATAATCCTGCACTGCACTGCACACCGATACCTCCCTCATCAGCTGGAATCCTGTGGTGTTAGTGATTCTGGGCGTGCTTCAGATATCCCTCGAGCTAAGTCCCCCCCCCCTCTCTCTCTCTCTCTCAATCTCTCTCTCTCTCTCTCTCTCTCTCTCCTCTCTCTTTCTCCTCACTCCTTCTCTCCTCTCTCTCTCCTCTCTCTCTCTCCTCTCTCTCTCTCTCTCTCTCACACACACACACACACACACACACACACACACACACGCACACACACACATACACACGCACGCACGCACACACATACATACATACATGCAACCATGCACATTTGCAAGTATATACTCACACAGCACACATGCAGGTACACGCTCTGATAACCTTGCCTTGACACACAAAAGCGCACTGCAAGCACACGTATACACATGCATGGAGAGTGGAGAGAGAGAGAGAGAGAGAGAGAGAGAGAGAGAGAGAGAGAGAGAGAGAGAGAGAGAGAGAGAGAGATTGATTCTTTATTTTTATTGATTCTTTATTTATCAAGGATGAAATTTAAGCATTTCTGGCCTTTCTTACAATTGTCCTTGCTCAATAAAGACATGAAACCATTGATATGAAAGAGGGAGAGTGAGAGCGAGAGAGTCTAGACAGAGCAGAGCGCAGCGAGGAGCGCGCTAGCTATCCTCTAGCTCTCTCTATACTATAGCTAGCATGAGAGAGTTATGATTGAATCTCCCAGGTTTCTAGCTTTACCGGTGGGGGGTGTTTTTTTTTTTGAGTGGGGGGGGGGGGAGAGCCGTGTTGGCGAGTCAGCAGCCAGACAGGTAAGGAGAAAGGGGTGATTGCTTTCGAGGCCGTGGCAGGTCACACACACAGCAAAACACACACGGAAGGTAGGGAGGTGGAGGGCCGTTATGGACTGGGCAAGGCCATCAGGCAGGGGGGGGGGGGGGTGGGGGGGGTTGGGGGGGCGGGGGGGGGGGGGGGGGGGGGGAGGAGGAGGGACCGAGTTGCTGAGAGCGAAACAGGGCCAAGGTCCTGCAGTTACTATAAGCCCGCGCTCTCTCGACTCCAGCAACCTGCATGGGGGTGTAGGTGAGGCATAGAGCCACAACACACCACAGGAGGACACTCACACACCACAGGAGGACACTCCTTTGTCAGCCCCGCAACCCACACCCCACCCTCGCAAACTTACTCGACAATCACGCGTGCCCCTCGCAACCTTCTCCAACGTGCACCGAGCAAGTATTCTTATGCATAGTCTTACACATATCTTAGTTACAGCAATGAAATAGTTTCACGAAGCAAAATTCCGAATTTACGTTTTGTGGTGTGGTGGTGATTCTGCAGGAGTTACGTGGGTCATCGGCAGTCAAAACTATGCAGAATGATCTCCTTGTGTGTGTTGGGGGGGGACGGTGGGGGGGGGGGGGGGGGGGGGGCGGCAAGGGGGGTGGGGGGGCGGAGGGGGGCGAGGGAGAGAAGGGGGGGGGGGGGGTGTTTGGGTTGTGGCGGCCGCAACGAACCGAATTTTGCAGAGACGCTATAGGAGGACTCGAAATTTAAACATAGGGTGGGCCTAAAAGGAAGTTTCAGAGAAAAGAGACGAAGACAATTTTAATCCTGGGGTAACAGTCTGAAAGTGAAAGGAAGTTTTCGAGGAAAGAGAAAGATGCGCAAAGCAGAAAAGACGTTTCTAAGTAAAAGGAGTGACAAGAAGGGCAAAGCCCATACGACTCACATGCTTGACCTTGACCTTTATATGACCTTGACCTTCAGGTGACCTTCAAGGTCAAGGTCAAACAACTAAACCTAGCAATGACATCATACACTAAGAAATGATTTACACATTTTTTTCCTACCAAAAAAACTTGTGACCTTGACCCAAGGTCAAGGTCATCCAAGGTCATGCAACACAAAGCTGTTAATTCAAGACATAGGAAGCACAATGGTGCTTCTTGGCACTTTCTACCATGAGATATAGTCACTTTTAGTGGTTCACTACCCCATTTTGGTCACATTTCATAAGGGTCAAAGTGACCTTGACCTTGATGATATGTGACCAAATGTGTCTCATGATGAAAGTATAACATGTGCCCCACATAATTATTAAGTTTGAAACAGTTATCTTCCATAGTTCAGGGTCAAGGTCACTTCAAAATATGTATACAATCCAACTTTGAAGAGCTCCTGTGACCTTGACCTTGAAGCAAGGTCAACCAAACTGGTATCAAAAGATAGGGCTTGCTTTGACCTATATACCACTTGTAGCTAAGGTCGCCATTCTCAATAACGTGGGAGAAAATTGGGAAAATGTGAAAAATGACTGTTTTTGAGACCACATTTATGGCTCCTGTGACCTTGACCTTGAAGCAAGGTCAAGTCACTATGTATGTTTTTTGAGGCCTTGTCATCACACACCATCATGCCACATTTGGTGTTGATAGACTTAATAGTCTCCGAGAAAAATCCAACGTTTAAGTTTTTTACGGACGCCCGGACGCCCGGACGGACGGACGACACGGCTCAGTACATAGACTCACTTTTGCTTCGCATGTGAGTCAAAAATGAGGCGATTTAGAAGTGACAAGGGATGCTTGAAACCTGCCGAGAAGTCGAAGATAAGACGGAGGTACGAAAGCAGAAATGAAGCTTTGAAAAAAAGGAGCCATAGAAGCAAAGAAAGAGGTATGGAAGCAAATAGGGAGGTATAGAAGAAAAGAAGGCAATATGGAAGTAAATAGGGAGGTGTTGTGACAAAGACGGTGGTATGGAAGCAATGAGGGAGATCTCGAGGCAAATAAGGAGGGGTAGATGCAAAGTGGGAGGAGTAAAGCAGAGGAAAACGTACAGGCAAAGTGGGAGGTCTACAGGCAAAGAAGGAGGCCTAGAGGCAACGAGGGAGAAGTGGAGGCAAAGAGGGAGAAGTGGAGGCAAAGAGGAAAGCGCAGGTGCAAAGAGGAAAGCGCAGGGGCAAAGAGGGAGGCGTAGAGGGAGAGGGAGGCGTAGGGGCAAAGAGGGAGGCGTAGAGGCAAAGAGGAAGGCGTAGGGGCAAAGAGGGAGGCGTAGGGGCAAAGAGGAAGGCGCATGGGCAAAGAGGGAGGCGTAGGGGCAAAGAGGGAGGCGTAGAGGCAAAGAGGAAGGCGTAGGGGCAAAGAGGGAGGCGTAGGGGCAAAGAGGAAGGCGCATGGGCAAAGAGGAAGGCGTAGGGGCAAAGAGGGAGGCGTAGAGGCAAAGAGGAAGGCGTAGGGGCAAAGAGGGAGGCGTAGGGGCAAAGAGGAAGGCGGAGGGGCAAAGAGGGAGGCGTAGAGGCAGAGGGAGGCGTAGGGGCAAAGAGGGAGGCGGAGGGGCAAAGAGGAAGGCGTAGAGGCAAAGAGGGAGGCGTAGGGGCAAAGAGGAAGGCGGAGGGGCAAAGAGGGAGGCGTAGAGGCAGAGGGAGGCGTAGGGGCAAAGAGGGAGGCGTAGAGGCAAAGAGGAAGGCGTAGAGGCAAAGAGGAAGGCGCATGGGCAAAGAGGGAGGCGTAGAGGCAAAGGGGAAGGCGTAGAGGCCAAGGGGAATGCGTAGAGGCAAAGAGGAAGGCGTAGAGGCAAAGGGGAATGCGTAGAGGCAAAGAGGGAGGTGTAGAAGCAGAGAGAGGCGTAGAAGCAGAGAGAGGCGTAGAGGCAAGAGGGAGGCGTAGAGGCAAGAGGGAGGCGTAGAGGCAAAGAGGAAGGCGCATGGGCAAAGAGGGAGGCGTAGAGGCAAAGGGGAAGGCGTAGAGGCAAAGGGGAATGCGTAGAGGCAAAGGGGGAGGCGTAGAGGCAAAGGGGAAGGCGTAGAGGCAAGAGGGAGGCGTAGAGGCAAAGAGGAAGGCGTAGGGGCAAAGAGGGAGGCGTAGAGAGGCAAAGAGGAAGGCGCATGGGCAAAGAGGGAGGCGTAGAGGCAAAGGGGAAGGCGTAGAGGCAAAGGGGAATGCGTAGAGGCAAAGGGGGAGGCGTAGAGGCAACGAGGGAGGCGTAGAGGCAAAGGGGGAGGCGTAGAGGCAACGAGGGAGGCGTAGAGGCAAAGGGAGGCGTAGAGGCAAAGGGGGAGGCGAAGGGGCAAAGGGAGTCGTAGAGGCAAAGAGGGAGGTGTAGAAGCAGAGAGAGGCGTAGAAGCAGAGAGAGGCGTAGAGGCAAGAGGAAGGCGTAGAGGCAAGAGGGAGGCGTAGAGGCAAAGGGAGGCCTCGAGGCAAAGGGGGAGGCGAAGGGGCAAAGGGAGTCGTAGAGGCAAAGAGGGAGGTGTAGAAGCAGAGAGAGGCGTAGAAGCAGAGAGAGGCGTAGAGGCAAGAGGGAGGCGTAGAAGCAAGAGGGAGGCGTAGAGGCAAAGGGAGGCGTAGAGGCAAAGAGGGAGGCGTAGAGGCAAAGAGGGAGGTGTAGAGGCAAAGAGGGAGGCGTAGAGGCAAAGAGAGAGACGTAGAGGCAAAAGGAGGCGTAGAGGCAAAGAGGAAGGTATGGAAACAGGGGGGGGGGGGGGGGGGCGTAGAGACTAAGAAGGGTTATGGAAGCAAGGGGGGAAGTGTGAGAGCAAAGGGAGACGTTTCAAAACGGAGACAGCTTATTGACAATGCGGGCGGTAGCGTCCATTTCGCTCTGCACTGGCCCTGTGACTCTACTTAACCTCGCGCAACACCAGGCTTTTGAAGCGCTACTGTCTCCAGCCGCACTTTTCTTGAAACATCGCGTTCCAGAACGCTACAGGAAAAGGCAGCGTGCAACCCGCCAACATAACCAGGTAGCAGTGCGCCCTTTGGGTGACAAGGCAGCGGCAGGAAGGAGAGAAATATATGAAGTGCAATCATCTGCAATCATGTCATGGCCGACCATTCAAACTGAGTCTGTCAAGTGCCCTCCCCTATAATGTCACGAAGTCACAGACTTCACGGACACTGTCAAGGTCGCTTACTGCCCTCGATCTCAGCCACACTAGAATCGATGCAAACATCCGGTGAACGCGCATCAGGGACGGCTTCTTTTGAGTCGACTACATAGAATGCTTGCCACAATGAAACATTGTTGTGCAGGTACTCTGGGACAAACACTCTCTACAACATGTTACACGTATCCTACGGAGATTTGCTTGCAAAAGGTCAGAGGACTCCGATGTTTGTGAGATCTCCTTCCTGCATTTGTTGCTGGTGGTTGTCGGACATAGGGTGCGTGCTGCAAATAAACGGCCGCGCCACAGGAAGGTCGATGACGTCAGAGGCGGGACGACAGGACGAGGACAACGTCTAAATGAGGAGACAAGGAAGCCCAGACATCAGATCTTTCCGAGCCATCGGCACTTGGGCAGCAGTTCGTCTCCCATGGCATCCTGATGGCAACGTTTGGCATGGCAAGTATACCGCGGCACCAGGGTTGATTGAGTCGACGGATCTGGTCGCCCCTGGATGCTTTGATTACTGATCACTGCAGGGCACGAGAACTGGCTATTTCCGTACGAGTGTTGTTGCGGGCTCGGTCGAAAGCAAATCGGCGTGACGTCTGGTAGCTTCTTGCTACCCTGATCTGAGCTGTGCCTGTCTAGAGGCCATTGCATCACATATCGCAGCCAGGCACTGCAGCGCCCTGGACTGACACTAATCAGCAGGTTTTCATGTTGCGTCAGAGCTGCGGAGCACGTGCATGGCATAGAACTAGAGGACCGAAACAGATTACAACTTCAACAGACACAAGAGTGTGGTGCGCAGACCAAGCAGAAAGGCAGGTCATCACTCTTGCTGTGAGGAACTGGAAAACTGCACAAGAAGCAATATTCGAAAAATAAAACGCTTAGTAAACAAGAACGCCAGAATTGTCGATTGTGATAGACCATATCCAGACGAGTGAAACCCTGCGGTCGGGCAGGCAATGACCCAACAGCACACCTCCAAACTGCCTAGTGCCTTCCTGCTGATACAGAGCTGATCTCAGCGCAAAAATAAGCAGCAATCATGCGGGGAGGCGGGTGGGGGTGGCGGGCTCGAAAGAGTTTACGTGAAGATAAGAGCATTATGGGCCAGGGTTTGAAAAAATAAAAAAGGGGTGTGGGGCTAGGGGGCCGGGGCGGGGGGCGTGAGGGGTGAATGAGAGAAGTGGTTGATAAGAGAGGGTTGTGTAAGAGCAGACGGAGGGAAGAGATGCGTGAAGAAGATCTGTGTGTGTGTGTGTGTGTGTGTACGTGTGTGTACGTGTGTGTACGTGTGTGCATGTGCGCGGGTCAAGACGTGTGTATGTGTGTGCGCGCGCGTGCGTGTTGTTACGGGGGTTGGAGGGTTGCGGCAAAAGTCAGACCCAAAACTGGCTGAGTTGTATGCCCATCTCCCACCTTTGCAAACAAGCTATACGCCTTGATACATCAATGGACCACCACACCGCCACGCAACAGTCACGTGTTCCCTCACGGCATCCCCCACCACTCGTGGTGATGCTTTCAACAGGCGGCATTCAGGCCAAGCCAGCCTCCCTTGCTTCCCTCTCTCTGGAGTAGCTCTCCTCTTATACGCCTCCACAGTGCCGACACGCGCCAACTTCCTTTTAGACACATCACACTCACAGTGGTCGGAAAGGTGAAAACAAGGTGTACATAAGAGAGAGAGAGAGAGAGAGAGAGAGAGACAGAGAGAGACAGAGAGAGACAGAGAGAGAGACAGAGACAGAGAGAGAGAGAGAGAGAGAGAGAGAGAGAGAGAGAGAGAGAGAGAGAGAGAGAGAGAGAGAGAGAGAGAGATTCAGCCGCGTCAGGATTGCGCAAGAAAGTAACACAAATGGAGGTAGGGCAGACAGACAAGTTGCGCACGACCAGAAATAAGTCTTGGCACGCAATGGCCGTGTATTCAGTTGCTGGTGCGCATCTCTCAGCTATTAATACACACAGGGCGCCTCTGAGCCTCAGGTAAATAGAGAGAGGGGAGAGGCAAGAAAGTTGACTGATATAAAAGAAAGGGTAGGGTGGGTGAGGGAGGAAAGGAGGGGGGTGGGTGGGAGACAGAGAGAGAGAGAGAGAGAGAGAGAGAGAGAGAGAGAGAGAGACAGACAGACAGACAGACAGAGAGAGACAGACAGGCATGCAGAGAGAGAGAGAGAGAGAGAGAGAGAGAGAGAGAGAGAGAGAGAGAGAGAGAGAGAGAACTATTCTGAACATCCACATGCACAAAATGACAGAACGGAAGCACCACACGGACACATCGTGTGGAATGCAGCGAGGTTTTTCCTACCTCCCCTACGTCATTTCACTCTACCTCCAACCCCCTAACCCCCCCAAGGGCTTTACCTCGTCCCCACAGGTTCACCCAAATTCCCGTCTATAGCCACGGTCATTTTGCCCATTCTGTTGTGTCACTGCCATCGTCTACGACATGATGCATTGCACTGCCTGCACATACACACTTCCAACACAAAACTGTTTCAGTGCCAGAAATGACAAGGCATTGTTCAAATCACGGAAGGATGGATTGAGGGATCGACGGATATGTGGGATGTAGAGGCACCGATGAAATAACGAGCAGCAAGCGGTCAGTGGACGGATGGATGGTTGGATGAATGGATGGACAGTAGCTACAGTTGGATAGATGGAGGGATGAAAGGACGGATGAAATATTGACACTTCTGCCGTCAACAAGAATTGAATTTACAGGTAAACATGAGCAACCTGGCAGTGATAGCACAATTGATACCAGAAAATATGTTTTTCTGAAATTGTTAAAACCCAGAGGGTTTCAGAATCACACCGCACTTTCAAAAAACCCAGCACCTCTACATTCATATGACATGATGACTATTTCATCAGTACCACTTTCACGCACTAGCTACACCTCAGGTCATCATTTCAACATTTAACACATAGCACACTGATTATTCCACAGCACTACTCACACAGCTACACATCTGTCCACAACACGCCAGGAATACCGACAGGTTTAACGAATTTTGCCCCTATAGTAAATAGACTGCGACATACAATACATCTACGTAGTAATGCCACGAGGTGGCAGTGTTTGTTCACGGCGTGTACGTTGGATGTATATCCAGGCTAACCCAGGACCTGGCCTCGTGGTCCGTTGACACAGTCATTGTTAGTCCCTGCCTGGTGTCAAGCTGGGTTGGAGATACACACAGCTACATGTACGTGCCAATGTGCACACAACGCCTTCGCCATCTTCTTTTTACACACTAATTTAGTCACTTTCCTCCTTTCTGCATTTCGTGCGGAAAAGCAAACGAGCATGCAGTCGCTTCTCTTCCTGGCATACTCAGGCCGATCTTTTACTGCAGTTTTCTGTGGTGTAGTGGCACTTATGCTTGCAGACTGTTAGGCAGCATTCACAGGGAAAACACCCAAAGGAGTGCAGTTCTGAACCAAGTGCTTCCAGATGTTAGTGAAACAAGCAGGCAGTTCCCAAGAACAATGGAAGGTGAGAGCAGTGCGAGGGACGTTTGCGGTTACTCTATCTCGGTCTAGGTAACTATGCCACACAGCCAACAAAAAACACGCACAGACACAAGGTTCCATATCAGGTCATAATGAAATCTTCTCGTCAGCAACGTGAGTGTGAAACGAGGACAAGTGACATTAAAGTGAAGCAACACAAGTTTGCAAACCATTGCAAAACAATGGTCCATTCATCTGAGACAATGAGGTGTGCCAATGCTCTCAACATGTACAGAAAAGCAGTTATGAACATCTTGTGTAAGACTAACACTTGTCCATACTTACCCCGAAGGGCTTCACCTACAGGGAAGGGGCTAAAACCTCTGCCCTATGCAACTTGTATGCCTCTCATCACCACCCACCACCGCCCATGATAAATTAGCCACTTACCAATTTCTCTTCAACTCTGTTCAGTTCATTTTTCATCGAGTTTTCTGTGGATTCCTCACTAGTGTTCGATTTATTCTGATCGCTAATGGCCTCGCTCCTGTCTTTGACAATGTTCTCTTTCTGGAAGCCCTCGGGCGCGATGGCGAGTTCTAGTTTACTGGCATTGTACAGGTCCTCTGACGTCACCTCAGCGTCTGTCAGGGACAGCGGTTCCTCCACGTAGTGCGTCTCTAGGTGCAGGTAGGACCTTGCGGGGAGGGAGGGCACCTCCATCACGCAGGAGGTGGTGGGCGCTTCGGCAGGGGGGCCGCTAGGGGGCTCTGCACACCCACTGGGGGGGTCGGGTACCGAACTACTACCGCTACAGCTAGAAGCATGGGCACCCTCGCTCCCAGACCCTTCCCCTACGTCCAGGTGATGACCACTCTCCCCTGTTGGTGGGGTGGGGGACCTTAGAGGGGGGCCAGGGGGAGGGGGCTCAGTGTGCACGGGGTCGTAGAAAGGCTGCACGGAAGGCGGGGTGAAAGGATAGACTATCGCATAGGAGGACGGCATGAGCTGCTGGGAGGCAGGTGGAGTGTTGCTGGCGGCGGGAGAAGAGGAATCCTCGGGCGGACCCTGGCGGCCCGCTCTGGGCTCAGTGCCTAGACTGGGGGTCTGCAAACAGAGGACCACAGGAAAAGGCTGACCCTAGGGCTCCGGGCTGGGGCAGGAAGTCCCAGGCTAGGCATGAAGGAAGGACAACACTTAGCATCAGGCAACCAACAAGACGAGGCGAGTCTCAAACCCCGTCGCCGAAGAAAGCCATCAGCGACGTGGCTATCCATTCCATCCCTCAAGCTTTGGAGGAGGGCCAAGGAGGCCGTGCTCTACCTACACCTATGATACGTCCCTGCACACGTTCACCATCGAATGGCCCGCCCGTGCCCCTGAACGCTACGCCACACCTAGTGCCCAACACTCCTATGGCTAGCCAGACATGGACAAATCCAACAGAGAACGAAGGAAACAGCTAAGGTTCACTAGTTGAGAAGATGGATAAAGCAGCTGCCCCCATAACCGAGAGAAAAAAAAGTATGCACACTGAAGATCCTCATCAACGACTTTCCTACACTGATATCTTCAATGCCGGCAATGCTACCGCTATGAAAACATCTTTCCTGCAGAATGCAACTACAAGTACAGCACTACGAGGCGCCTCTAAGTCTGCCAAGGATCCGAAAGCAAAGCAGCAGCCAAACAGAAGGTAGCAAAGCCTGAGAGCCACAACCGCTAGGGATGCTCAGTCCAGAGTTGAGCTGGTGAAGTACACACAGAGCGAAGCACAAGAAATGCAGTAACTCCCAAGTGTAGACTGACATTGCCAACTGCATCAGAGGGTGACATGACTGACTAATTACAGACCAGCTTCAACGTGTTAAATAGTAATAGATTAAGCAGATTACAAGCATCGCAGCTCCCAACTTTCATTTATTCAGGGAAATTTCATATCAAGACTTGTTAACTGTCCTGTATGGACACCAGAACAATCTTTGAAACCATTGTGTATGTAGGGATATTTTCCATTTAAGAAGTTTTACAGCATGTTGATCAACTGTGGTGAAAGCACCAGCATAGTTATGCATAATGAGATCAAGCATGCTAGGAATCACCAGAACAAAGAAATTTGTATGAGGTAAAAATTATACCACACCTTTGCAATAGTATTACTGATTCAGTAGAATTTGGTACAGTTTGGATTGCTTTGTTTCTTCTGAGCTCATTATTAGATTCCACTGCCAAATAGTTTAAGGGAGATATTCATGAATGGGACTTTTCACAAGTAAATCTCTATACTAGGGGAATAAATCTAAAAGATCAGTTCAATTATTTACATGTCATAAAAATTCCCTAAATACTCTAAATTTTAAAAAGTCATCAACGCAATAATATTAGCTTCGGTAAGATGTGTTATGGATCAAACCCATCACCATTTGGACATTGTAAAGTCATTTCCTTGAATCAATGGAGTCTTGAGATTAAAATAAAATTAAAATGTTGTGTCATTCTAAAGTAATAAAAAGCATTCTGCTGTGTAAAATCATACCTAGAATCCAATACAATGAATTTGAAACAGCTATTGTCATGAACACTAATATTTTATTAAAAGCTATATTAACCATATCAATCCTTATTGCTGAAAAATCACCCACACATACTGGCAGAAAAACACTTCCCAAAAGAAATTATATATATTATTTAGTGTAACACATATCTTTGAATGTAATAATAAACTTACCCCACTGTTCAACTTCACTGAAAGGCCAATAAATACTGTTCCTAAGCAGTTCTGGAAGCTACACTAGTCCACGGGTAAACAATATCTACTTACTGTTTTGCTCACTAAAACCACTATTATGCAACTGTAAAAAAAAGAAATTTATTTAAACATTACCATAACCAAAGATTACACTTTTTTTTTTAAAGGAGAAACTGTCAGGCAGAAAAAAGGTGCTTTAAATCAACTGATTTTTGGGGGGACAAATGTGCTGCTGAGTTGAGCCTTCTCAGCTGCAGAGATCATTAACACAAAGATCATGCTTTGTATGGTACGTTTCTTTTACGCCTAATAATATACAGCTACTGTTCAAGCATAAGTTTGTGCTCTATCATATTTAAATAGGTCATATTCCAATGTGTGCATAGCCTTGAAAGAGGTGAAACGGTTAAAGAGGGAGTGTTTCAGTGACAGAGGCCTTCAAATTTCCTTGCTTTGATGCAAGTTGGGGCTTCAGAGCTTCAAACTGCACTATCAAACCAGAATTTCACAAGTAACCACATGCATAAATGCATTACTTCTTAGTGACCTAGCAGGGTTCTCAAGTGCCAAAATTATGCCATGCATTTAAAGACACCTTTTCTCCTTACATCCAACACAATGGCTTTGCCCAAACATGTTGATTCCCACAAACCGTAAATCTCAAGACTATAAGGTTCACCATTTTTTCCATCAGTTGAACACCCTGCCTCTTATAAGTCAGTGTGTCTTACATGTGGAAAATGAAGTGTGCTGCTGAAGCCCCTTCTTAACATGCTCCTTCATCATGTTAAAAAAAAAATATCTTGTTATTTTAAAATGAAAAAGAACGAGGGAGAATCATTTGCAGATTTGATCAGAAAATGCCTTGTCACCTACATCAACAAAGCTGGTCGTGAGCATGAGCACAAAATTCATTTCCGATTCAAAATCAAATTAATAACATTAGTTCAATGTTTTGCACAGAGAAATCCAAATACACATTCATGTTGATACTTGCACATTTAAGTAACAACCACAGAGTGTTTGACAGTTTAGTTTTGTTTCTTCCTGACATCGACAGCCAATCATATTATTGATCACAGTAGTGGAAATAATTCACCTTTGGATAAATATAGCAGAATTTTGCTATTTTTGTCCTTTTTGTGTGGGTACAAGCATTTGTGAAAGAATTGATACTTCATAGTTTTATGAAAATAAAGTATGCTGCTTTCATGAGGTACGAGCTAGTACTAGCAGTAGCATGAGGGAAACTGGAAGAAAAGGATGATATGTTGACCAGAAGTGTTCAATGGTGGAGGATCAGGCAATACCTTAGATTTTGCACTGTGATCTGAGACTCTCTGTGGTCAATAGTGACGTCACATCATTATTTTGCAACAGGAATCCTACTCAATGTCTGCATGCACTGAGGAAATAATTCCAATGTTCGATGGTTTAGTTCTCTTACTTGCAAGATTGGCAGTCCCAATTTACATCAACAGTAACTGTACTGGAAATGTTTTGTTCATTACAGCGTCCTCAATCCCAGGTTTCTTCTATATGTTCTGCTCATGCTGATGAGTTTCATGGCTTGATTGATAGTTATTTAGTTTCTTTTTGAATTGGTGTTAGTGTCCTTTCTGGGTTATCAACTGTGCCTTATATGCTGGATGCCTTATACATGGCTTTTAAAAATAGTTTATTCTTGAGGGTGTGCCTTATAGTCCTAGAAACAAATGAGGATTAAAAAAAACCTGGAAGGCTATGCAACTATGCAATCTTAACTCATTAAGTGCTTTAGCTAGTTCTCTCACTGCCGTCAAATCAAAACCTTTGCCACATCTCATTGATTACACACAAATCCAAACCATGTATTCAACAAAGATCCCACCTAATCCACATCATGCATATTCACAGACCATCATGCGAGAATCTAGAACTCAAAACCAAGCTGCAGGCTGCAAGACCAACCACCATCGTGCAACAGAAGGCAAGGCAGAACAACAGAAGAATTCAGAGCTAACATTAAAACCTCTCCATCTATACACACAACCTTCCCACTTCAGAACATCCCCATGCCTGGTTAGTGCAAAGAACAGTCCCCTTTCTATGCAACATTGCAGTAACTGAATGCTACACCCGCTGAGGGATGAAATGGACAACAGAGATTCATGCAAACAAAAATGGTACTACAAACAAGTTGGGTAATTCAACAACACATCCTATTTCCAACTCAAGGAGCTACAGGAAAGCTTTGCATCACTCAAATTGTAACAGCACACTATTTCACTGCATCCTTTCCCACCTTAAAAAAAAAGAAGAAAAAAAGACAGAAAAAAAGCATGATACATGAAATGATTTGTAAGTGCTTTAAGTTGTTCATCTACTCTACTGCTGCTGCATATCTGGGTGTGGTGTGGCAGGGTGCAAGGCGGAATAGTGAACTAGAAGTGCTTTCCCTCCACCAGCAGCCCAGTTGGCCCAGGCTGATGCTCCCAGGTCTGGCCCAAACCATGACAAGGAAGCAGGACCCCTTTCCACCTCACAGGACAGGATCAATGTTTGGGAAGAACTATGAGGGACAAAAACCTGGTGTTCAATCAAAATATTATGGCTGAGAATGTATCAACTACCTTCCATTCTCAGCGGGTTTTTTTATTTTTTAATCGTAACCCTGGAGTAGTCACCGATGAGGGGATTAAAGGCAAATACTACTGACTGAATAGTTTTTCTATGCTTTCTGAAATTCTTCCAAACAAGGCTGTAACTACAGCATTACATATGACAGTCTGAATATTACCTCCGAATGATTATCAAAACTGTGCACATTGGTCTTGGAAAGGTGTTCAACTCTGCTCCAAGACCAATGCACAGCGAGATACACCATTGAAGTTATAATAACATCTCACCAATTCTGTTTTTGATCCTGCCTTGAACTATACTAAACTGATAAAAGTGTTGCATGTCACAATTTTGTGTTACTATAAATTCTAATACATGTGCAGAGCAGATGTTAGTAATTTTAGACTCCTTATCAACTTTGACAGAATTTCCAAAAATGCAAATCACAGACATATTAAATTTCAACCAAGGTGAAAAAAAAAGAGAAATAAAAAGTCTGTTCCAAGTAGATCCCTTAGTTAATGATATCAGACTAATCACCACTACCTCAGACACACACTTCAAGCCACAAGGGCAACACAGAGGCAGCATCAAACACCAGGTGAGTGCATATGCCTTCCCATATTTTGTCAGAAAAAACAGGAACCTGGGCCTTGGAAAGAAGGAATAGCGACACTCATGGGAGAAACAGTTACATGAAGCTGTAGGACCGAATGTTCAGTCACAGAGGGGATTATTAGATTTAGAGTGCAAGGTAGGTAGGTAGGTAGGTAGGTAGGTAGGTAGGTAGGTAGGTAGGTAGGTAGGTAGGTAGGTAAGGCAAACTATGATTCCACACCATGCTTCCAACAGTATGCAAGCATCCTGGTTTGCAGGAAAGAATAAATACCAAGAATATAGTTGTAACACTTTTTTTCTGTTCAATGAATTCTCAGTGCTGGTACATGACCAAAAGCTGTATATACTGCCCACTGGAGTGGACATGACTTGTCTTTGAAAGAGCAATGCAGATCAGAGGAAGTTTGTAATGTCCTCTCCGCCACAGCACGCCAAGAGTTACTACCGCCTGGCAGCCAGGGAGAGGATGCTCCCATTCATGATCTGGCACAGTGTAGAGTCATAAGTGTGTTCTACTTCAACTCCATTTAAAATCAAATGCACACAGAACCGTGACATGTGAACAGAAGTGTCCATGACACACACATACATTCACATTTAGAGAGAGAACAAGCGCACACACACCAACAGATATCCAGTGTAGATATTCATACAGCGATTCATTCAAATGCATCTACACACACATGCACAGAGAACCATGACATATGAACAGAAGTGTCCATGACACACACATACATTCACATTTAGAGAGAGAACAAGCGCACACACACCAACAGATATCCAGTGTAGATATTCATACATTAACAGCGATCCATTCAAATGCATCTACACACACAATCAAAATGAATGTTGCATCTCTCTCTCTCTCTCTCTCTCTCTCTCTCTCTCTCTCTCTCTCTCTCTCTCTCTCTCTCTGAGCAGGTAAAGCTCTATATATTTTCTTTCATGAATGATCAGTGCATTCCAGCAATCACACATGAAG
>JAWQFJ010000784.1:47500-160000 GCA_034096865.1 Theodoxus fluviatilis | reverse complement strand
TTATTACAACTCATCCCCGTCTTATTTAGGTGCCGAAGTGTGGAACTCCCTTATGAAATTAGGTCAGCACTTTCCACTACTGATACTGATACTTTATTTGTTGCCTTAAAAATAAATCTTTCTTGTCCAACACATACAAGATAAATGAAGTATTATAGAAGAGCATGTACATAAATACATTGTTAAAGCAAATAGTTTTTCAGAACATGAGCGAACTTATTTACAGAATTAAAAAAAAATGGTTCTTTCAAATCCTCTTCTCAAATTGTTCCTCCCATCAACACCCCATCCCTGCATGGCAACTCCTCTCCCTCCCTCTGGACGTGTTACTGATTACTTGCATACAAATTATAAAACAAAAAGGGCAAAGCCCATACGACTCACATGCTTGACCTTGACCTTTATATGACCTTGACCTTCAGGTGACCTTCAAGGTCAAACAACTAAACCTACCAATGACATCATACACTAAGAAATGCTTTACACATTTTTCCTACCAAAATACATGACCTTGGGTCAAGGTCATCCAATGTCATGCAACACAAAGCTGTTAATTCAAGACATAGGAAGCACAATGGTGCTTATTGGCACTTTCTCCATGAGATATGGTCACTTTTAGTGGTTCACTACCCCATTTTGGTCACATTTCATAAGGGTCAAAGTGACCTTGACCTTCATGATATTTGACCAAATGTGTCTCATGATGAAAGTATAATATGTATACAATCCAACTTTGAAGAGCTCCTGTGACCTTGACCTTGAAGCAAGGTCAACCAAACTGGTATCAATAGATAGGGATTACTTTGCCCTATATACCATACATAGGTCAGGTATCCAATCTCAAAAACGTCAGAGAAAATTGAGAAAATGTGAAAATGGCTGTTTTTTAGACAACATTTATGGCCCCTGCGACCTTGACCTTGAAGCAAGGACAAGTCACTATGTATGTTTTTTGAGGCCTTGTCATCATACACCATCATGCCACATTTGGTATTGATAGACTTAATAGTCTCTGAGAAAAATCCAACATTAAAGTTTTCGGACGCCCAGACGCCCGGACGGACGAAACGGGTGAGTACATAGACTCACTTTTGCTTCGCATGTGAGTCAACAATAAAAACCGCTGGCGCTGAACCTCCAGGTTTTGGCATTAAACAAAAAAAACACCAAAAAAAATCGGGTTCGAACCCGCAACCTCTCACGTGTGCAACAACGGGTGGGGTGGCTCTCTCTCGAATACCATACACACATTTTTTTTAAAAGAAGCTTCTGTGCGGATTCGAACCCGTACGCGCATTCCCTACAACCAAGCATGTCCCAGCGACAAGAAAAATATTTGACACGCTACCGAGTGAGTTATTCCATAAAGCTGTGAGGACCTTCAGTAAACTTGGAGGGATAAAAAAATCCTTCTTTCTCCTTCACCAATGTCCAATCTCCTCGAAATTACGACACGTTATTCGACGTCAAATGATCACGTCACACATGCCAAAACTTCCCTTGAGTTGGGACAGTTCCATCCCTTGCCTTCTTTGCAACACCAAAACATAAACAAGAAGGGCAAAGCCCATACGACTCACATGCTTGACCTTGACCTTTATATGACCTTGACCTTCAGGTGACCTTCAAGGTCAAGGTCAAACAACTAAACCTACCAATGACATCATACACAAAGAAATGCTTTACACATTTTTCCTACCAAAATACATGTGACCTTGACCCAAGGTCAAGGTCATCCAAGGTCATGCAACACAAAGCTGTTAATTCAAGACATAGGAAGCACAATGGTGCTTATTGGCACTTTCTACCATGAGATATAGTCACTTTTAGTGGTTCACTACCCCATTTTGGTCACATTTCATAAGGGTCAAAGTGACCTTGACCTTGATGATATGTGACCAAATGTGTCTCATGATGAAAGTATAACATGTGCCCCACATAATTATTAAGTTTGAAACAGTTATCTGCCATAGTTCAGGGTCAAGGTCACTTCAAAATATGTATACAATCCAACTTTGAAGAGCTCCTGTAACCTTGACCTTGAAGCAAGGTCAACCAAACTGGTATCAAAAGATAGGGCTTGCTTTGACCTATATACCACTTGTAGCTAAGGTCGCCATTCTCAATAACGTGGGAGAAAATTGGGAAAATGTGAAAAATGACTGTTTTTGAGACCACATTTATGGCTCCTGTGACCTTGACCTTGAAGCAAGGTCAAGTCACTGTGTATGTTTTTTGAGGCCTTGTCATCATACACCATCATGCCACATTTGGTGTTGATAGACTTAATAGTCTCCGAGAAAAATCCAACGTTTAAGTTTTTAACGCCCGGACGGACGGACGGACGGACGGACGGACGGACGGACGGACGGACGACACGGCTCAGTACATAGACTCACTTTTGCTTCGCATGTGAGTCAAAAAGTCACTTTCTTTTCAAACCTCGATTCTGAAAATTTGATACATTCAATCGGACCTAACTTCCAGTAAGTGTGCAAAATGTCTAGGAAATCCGTCGAGTAGTTTTTGAGATATCAGGCGTTAATTCGGGACTGACAGACAGACTGACACACAGACAGACACACAGACAGACAGATAAAGCTGTGAGGACCTCCAGTAAACCTGGAGGGATAAGTTGTGCTGTTACAGAACTTTGATCTTTTGATATTTTAAAGTTTTAAAGTGTTAGAAGAATTTTTTTGCTAGATCTGATACTGATAGCAGTGGTGAAGGGGGTGGTTTGGGTCATTCCTGATGTTTGTGGCTTTCTGAATCCTTCTTTCAGTGAACAAATCATCCAGAGGTGGTACAGATGTTTTCAGTATTTTTTCGGCTGTTTTTCTATTCTTTTTAGTTTCCTCTGGTCAATAGCAACTGAATGGTTGTATTGTACCATGTAAAGAATCCAAAAGTCAAGACACTAGGTAGGAGCATAGTAGAAGGTCTTCCAAGACAATCTCCTTCAGAACAAATTGACGCAATTTTGGTGGTAGGTGAAGATGTAGACAGCATTTCTTCACACAAGCGTTACTGCGAGATTTGCAGCCAAGGTTGGCAGATACAATGATTCCCAGGTCTTTGAAGTGTGTAGCTCTCTCTATTTGTTCATCATTTATTTGACTTGGTCTGAAGCTTTGTCACCAGTCAGGAAATTCATGACATTTCTTTTGTCATCTTTGCATTCTGCACAAGTCTGTTTTCATCACACAAGTTAATGACATTTGCTATTTCTTCTTTGTACACAGTATCATCAGAGTCTTTTATGAGCCTGCCTGAGGCAGTGTCCTTGACAAATTTTGAGACCAGTGCTGTCACTTGTGTAGATGGTGTAGATGGAGGGAGACAGGACACACCAGATGTTCCCTGCAGTCAAATACTGGGGCCAGTTGAGGAAGTAATGTAAAATCCACTGGTAACAGTAGGCTTGTTCAGGAGTACAAAGCGCTGCATGAGCGCTTCATGTTGGCAATTGAGCGCTCTTTGCCTCTCCTGAACACCTACAGATTTAGTGCAGCGCTTCATTTGTTAAAGGGGAAGTAAATCTTCTGCGCCCCATGTTGTTTTGCTAGACACTAAGAAAGTGTTTTCTTTGCCACAGACATCGTTTATGCACGTTTAAATGTATTCTGCATGAATAAAGTCCACTACTGTGTCATCCTTACTTGTCATTACTCGCGCATACAGAGCGCTTGGGGCAAATAAAGCCAGTTCCAGTCCAAAAATGATGTTTCTGAGGGTTATTTTACGCATCGACGCCAGTGCGGGATCGAAGACGCCATTTTGAAAATCGTTGAATCACCTAGGATCTGTGATGCACAGTGCTGCTCAGCCCTGAGTGAATCACGCCCCAAAATTGCTGTTCAGGAGTGAAACACGTGCAGCGCTTTGCAACGCTGCATCTCCTGAACAAGCCTTGAGACTTGATTGGCAAGCTGCTCACTTTCCTACACTAGGTTTCAAGGTCCAAGTTTGTAAATATCTTCAGACAAATTGAATAGCAAACAAGAAGGGCAAAGCCCATACGACTCACATGCTTGACCTTGACCTTTATATGACCTTGACCTTCAGGTGACCTTCAAGGTCAAGGTCAAACAACTAAACCTACCAATGACATCATACACAAAGAAATGCTTTACACATTTTTCCTACCAAAATACATGTGACCTTGACCCAAGGTCAAGGTCATCCAAGGTCATGCAACACAAAGCTGTCAATTCAAGACATAGGAAGCACAATGGTGCTTATTGGCACTTTCTACCATGAGATATAGTCACTTTTAGTGGTTCACTACCCCATTTTGGTCACATTTCATAAGGGTCAAAGTGACCTTGACATTGATGATATGTGACCAAATGTGTCTCATGATGAAAGTATAACATGTGCCCCACATAATTATTAAGTTTGAAACAGTTATCTTCCATAGTTCAGGGTCAAGGTCACTTCAAAATATGTATACAATCCAACTTTGAAGAGCTCCTGTGACCTTGACCTTGAAGCAAGGTCAACCAAACTGGTATCAAAAGATAGGGCTTGCTTTGACCTATATACCACTTGTAGCTAAGGTCGCCATTCTCAATAACGTGGGAGAAAATTGGGAAAATGTGAAAAATGACTGTTTTTGAGACCACATTTATGGCTCCTGTGACCTTGACCTTGAAGCAAGGTCAAGTCACTATGTATGGTTTTTGAGGCCTTGTCATCATACACCATCATGCCACATTTGGTGTTGATAGACTTAATAGTCTCCGAGAAAAATCCAACGTTTAAGTTTTTTACGGACGCCCGGACGCCCGGACGGACGCCCGGACGGACGGACGGACGACACGGCTCAGTACATAGACTCACTTTTGCTTCGCATGTGAGTCAAAAAACCATACATATTGTGTAGTATGGAATGGTAACTTATTTTTTAACTTTCCTGATCAATTATGTTTGCATTTTCGTGTGTGTGTGTGTGTGTGTGTGTGTGTGTGTGTGTGTGTGTGTGTGTGTGCGTGTGTGCGCATGCGTGTGCATGTGTACGTGTGTGTTTTCAAAGGTATTATGGATGATTGGCATCTCAACCTAATTTATTACCCTTGTAAAATAACTGGATTAAATTTAATACATGCCCTTCAGTACATAAGACCTCATTATTCAAATAGTTCCAGAAAACTTTCCAGTAGTATCCCTGCTCTCAACACACATAACAATAATCCAGGGTTCATTCAACAGAGAGCAGCAGTCTAGAAAGAGAAAGAGCGGCAGTATGTCTCACCATCAAAAGATCCCTGGGCCACAGCAAAGTTGAGTAGGGAAATGTACGTCTCCTCTGAAGGTTTGAAGACGAAGACACCCGAGTTGAAGCAGTCAGGCCAGCCAGGGTCAGGGGCTGCGGAGAGTTCTTCCCTCTCAAACAGTTCATCCACATTTTGCAGGACCTGTGCAAAGAAAAGCACTCCAAGCTTAAACCCCACATTGCTGTGTAGAAGCATCCTCAAATAAAACCCTCACTAGCATGGCTCTAGGAGTCAGCATGTGTTTGATTTAGATTTGTGTCTCGAATGCACCATGGCACAAACAGCTTTACAAAATTGTTTCATTCAATTGTTCTTGAACAATTTTCTCTAAGACTATTTCCCAAAGATCACCTTATGTTTGACATCACTAGAATAAACTTTGTGACATTCTCGAAGTAAGTGCACCTTTCACAAGAAAAGTTAAACAATTGCTATAAAAAGTGACTATCTGCCTAGACAAGTGGAAGAGACCTCAGTAGAGACAATGAGAAGTGTCATTTCTTTGCAAGTGACATGTGTCAATAAGCCCAATGTCCTCTCAGGTGTCAAGGGAAACTTTCCTCAATCTTGCTTTTAAAGATACATGGAAAAAGGTTCAAGCACTGCAAGTTTACACTGGCTTTTACACAACTCACAGCAATTTCAAACCACTCATTACCAGATGTTTACTTCCCTCAGTCCATAGCTGAGATGACCCATGAACAAATGAGCACAAGTGGGTCTCAATGGACAAACTAAATTTCAGATCTGTGGACAGATATACTTGTAGTTGTAGAGGACTGAAATTTCAGTGGGCAACCATACTGGTAGGTTCTTTGAACAAATACACCAGAGCTTTGCTGGAGAACTTTTGTGGGCCGGCAAGGAGCTGTTGTAGCAATGATGTCAAATGCATGGAAAATCAGCATGACCAACTGATTTTAAAATTATCCACCATTCTGACCTCATTCAGCATGAGAGGACATGCAGTAAGCCAGATACAATGCCACAGCATAAGTGGGAAGAGGTAAACCAATGCAACTTTCAGTTTCAGATATCAAACAGCACAAAGTGTAGGACGCCACAATCTGACATTTCCAAGTATGGGACCTGAAGTTTACATTCTTCCCACAAAACACCTCCTACAGCTCAGAAGGAACAAGAAGTATCATTGGGTTGAGATAATACCACAAAATGTATGATGTCCCATACCATTTTTCTTCACTCCTTGCTGACATTAACCTACCAACCTATCAGTCAGGTACGCCCTAGCTACCTCCTCTCACTTCCCCACCTAAGACTCAACTTAGCAGTCACTTGATGACCCTCAGGGCAGAGCTGCCTGCCATTCTCCAGATGGCCACTAAATCAAAAACAGTGAGTTGAGACTAGAAAAACTTGAGAGCTAACCCACATCTCTGCTGGGTGGCTGGGGCAACTATGAATTGCAGCACGGGCAGAGTAAAGCAGTTTTGGGCATTTTGTGATAAGTCACAACAAGAAGCATGAACAGCTTACTGAAGAGCCGGATGGCACAAAAGAATGATCCTTGGCCACAACTTGCAAGAGCATCAGTATTCCAGAAAACCTCCCCAGAGTAGGGGTCAGCCACAAGGAATGAACTAACAACCATGAATACACAAGTTACATTCACACAACCCCAACATCCACTAATACATTACTGTAGTGGGAGATTTATTCACTGTGAAGCACAGACAGTGAAGGGATTGGATTGGATTCTCCACACCTTTACGTCTTGATAACCCATAGGTTCTACTTACCAGAGTGTCTGCATCCAGGAAGACCGCCTTGGAATACTGGGTCAGCCGCCAGCAGTGCAGCTTGGTGAAGGTGACGTTGAGGTCTGGGCGTCCTAAGAGAGACAGGTTGACTTCATCCTTGCTGTCCAGGACATCCACATCGTAGATGAGGTCAAACACTCCACTCAGCTGGTTCCTGCACAAACACAGGGCAGGCTACAGCATTCCTGCAGGAGGTCCCAAACAGAAAGGGGTCAAAGCCTCACACCAGCTTTGTTGGCAACTTCTTCATGGGAGCCTGGTGTCCAGATAATGCAAGAAGATGCAAAAATGCTTATTGTTCAAGACTACATCTCTCCCATGTATGAATTACAATTTGATCATAGAACCTTTTCCCCCTTCAGATTATCTGCCAAACTGCAATGAATTAGATTTGGGTCTGCAAAAAAAAACAAATATACTCTTTGCTTTGGAAGCTCTTGTGCTAAGATCATGCTGATACAGGTGATCATACTATCACCCGACTTTTTCTGCACCAATCCCTATCAAAGCTAACAATACAGAGAAAAGTCCTCTTAGGAGAGAGCAACAGGGATGCTCATGGTTAGGTCAAAAGAAAAAAAATGGTGGTTACAGCAACATGGTCAGAAAAAACATGGTCATTAGGTCTGCCTCAAATTTTTAAAAGACATTCAAAACAGAAAAGAAGATGCAAGATTGAACTTATATTTCTCTTTAGCTGAGAAAGCTGATTTTTTAAAATAACTTAGAATATGGATTTTTTCTTTCTTTTTTTCTCAGGTAGACACATTTTATTTTCCTGTCTTTAAAAACACTTACACATATCTAGCAAATGAAGAGATTACCTGGTTTTAAAAAACCCACAAACAAGAAGGGCAAAGCCCATACGACTCACATGCTTGACCTTGACCTTTATATGACCTTGATCTTCAGGTGACCTTCAAGGTCAAGGTCAAACAACTAAACCTACCAATGACATCATACACAAAGAAATGCTTTACACATTTTTCCTACCAAAATACATGTGACCTTGACCCAAGGTCAAGGTCTCCAAGGTCATGCAACACAAAGCTGTTAATTCAAGACATAGGAAGCACAATGGTGCTTATTGGCACTTTCTACCATGAGATATACTCACTTTTAGTGGTTCACTACCCCATTTTGGTCACATTTCATAAGGGTCAAAGTGACCTTGACCTTGATGATATGTGAACAAATGTGTCTCATGATGAAAGTATAACATGTGCCCCACATAATTATTAAGTTTGAAACAGTTATCTGCCATAGTTCAGGGTCAAGGTCACTTCAAAATATGTATACAATCCAACTTTGACGAGCTCCTGTGACCTTGACCTTGAAGCAAGGTCAACCAAACTGGTATCAAAAGATAGGGCTTGCTTTGACCTATATATCACTTGTAGCTAAGGTCGTCATTCTCAATAACATGGGAGAAAATTGGGAAAATGTGAAAAATGACTTTTTTAGACCACATTTATGGCTCCTGTGACCTTGACCTTGAAGCAAGGTCAAGTCACTGTGTATGTTTTTTGAGGCCTTGTCATCATACACCATCATACCACATTTGGTGTTGATAGACTTAATAGTCTCCGCGAAAAATCCAACGTTTAAGTTTTTTTACGCCCGGACGGACGCCCGGACGGACGGACGACACGGCTCAGTACATAGACTCACTTTTGCTTCGCATGTGAGTCAAAAAACCAAAATCCCTGAGTAAATAGAATTCCTCTTGATATGATGCGCGAAATATGAGATGGATGAATAAAGATTGAACATATTTCCCATGGGATAATGGATTATGCAGGTGAATGGGGATTCATTTGGTAAATCAACAGGCTCGAGGGTTCGTGGTTTCTAACATAGCATGTTACATAGCATGACTTCAGTCATAGAAGAGTTTGTAATGGTCTGTCCTAAATACTTGTAGTCTGACATATTTAGCATAACCTTGCCATAGTATATTTTATTCATTGCATATACCGTAGTCCCAATGAGTGGTAGTCCCAATGAGTGGTAGTCCCAATGAGTGAACACCTGTCATATCCGGACATGGCCTCTTGGCACAGATTGGTTTTATTCTCAAAAACGCGTACAATAATTATTATGGATTATTATGGATTATGGATTCCCCGAGTGCTTATAGGGCAGCAGAGATGGAACAACACACAATTCATTGTTTACTGTCGATTTCTTATCTTTTTTCTCTCTTTTTCTTTCGCACAATTGAAAACAAAGTATACGGTTGACAGAAAAAAAGGGTTGGTAGGGTTACTGTTACCACAGCTATTTTTTAATTTGACCTTGTAGCTTAACATACTATATCCCATTATTATGTCTCTCTCTTGCTGCCTTTCCCATGCCACCCCTCGTCATCCAAGGAAGATATGAGCAGATGTCTTAGTTTTCCTTCTTTAGGGCATTCTTCTAATTTTGTCAAGTGGGTAAGAAACAAAAGGCAGCTCAGCCCCAAGGTCATCACTTCACTGCTCAATTTAGAACTCAGAGGTGGGAGTGGCTTAGGCCTAGCTGATGGCTAGGTTGGAAAGGGAACGGCAGCAAGGGTACCTAGCAAAAGAAGGTAAGGGACAGGATTCTTTTTATAAGGGTACAGCAGCAAGGAACAGAGAAAGGAAGTATGGGACAGAATGCATTGAAAAGGGAACGGCAGCAAGGGGTAGGGAAAGGAGGTTATGGGACAGTATGCATTGAGAAGGGAATGGCAGCAAGGGGCAGGGGAAGGAGGTGTGGGACAGTATGCATGGAAAAGGGAATGGCAGCAAGGGGCAGGGGAAGGAGGTACGGGACAGAATGCATTGAAAAGGGAACGGCAGCAAGGGGTAGGGAAAGGAGGTATGGGACAGTATGCATTGAGAAGGGAATGGCAGCAAGGGGCAGGGGAAGGAGGTATGGGACAGTATGCATGGAAAAGGGAATGGCAGCAAGGGGCAGGGAAAGGAGGTATGGGACAGTATGCATGGAAAAGGGATCGGCAGCAAGGGGCAGGGAAAGGAGGTATGGGACAGTATGCATGGAAAAGGGAATGGCAGCAAGGGGTAGGGAAAGGAGGTATGGGACAGTATGCATTGAGAAGGGAATGGCAGCAAGGGGCAGGGGAAGGAAGTGTGGGACAGTATGCATTGAGAAGGGAATGGCAGCAAGGGGCAGGGGAAGGAGGTGTGGGACAGTATGCATGGAAAAGGGATCGGCAGCAAGGGGCAGGGAAAGGAGGTATGGGACAGTATGCATGGAAAAGGGAATGGCAGCAAGGGGCAGGGGAAGGAGGTGTGGGACAGTATGCATTGAGAAGGGAATGGCAGCAAGGGGCAGAGGAAGGAGGTATGGGACAGAATGCATGGAAAAGGGAATGGCAGCAAGGGGCAGGGGAAGGAGGTGTGGGACAGTATGCATGGAAAAGGGAATGGCAGCAAGGGGCAGAGGAAGGAGGTATGGGACAGAATGCATGGAAAAGGGAATGGCAGCAAGGGGCAGGGAAAGGAGGTATGGGACAGAATGCATGGAAAAGGGAATGCAGCAAGGGGCAGGGAAAGGAGGTATGGGACAGTATGCATGGAAAAGGGAATGGCAGCAAGGGGCAGACAAAAAAAGTATGGGACTGTATGCAAAAGAACGAAGCACATTACCTCATGGCTTCGGTCACTCCAGTTGTGACCATGACTACAAGGTTCCGAGTAGTCTGGGCTCTCCTGAGTGAGTTGGCCAAAACCAGACATCCTAGCGAGTAGGTGTCGTTTGTAGCTAGGGTGACGAAAGCCTCTTTGGGTGCTGCCAACAAAGCAAAACACAGACACTTGTGATTTCCATTCCATGCATGAATTGCTGGGGGGAAACTTGCAGGGGTTTGTGTGAAATTAAGATGGAATATCATGCACGTTTCTGTTTACTCTGATCATTTAGATCCAAGATCAAATGTTATTGTTAGATAAAATATATATTAAAATGGAACCATTGGGGAAAACAAGCACAACATGAGCTGTATCATTAAGAAGGAATCTTATCATAATTAACTGCTTCACAAGCCAGGTACATTTGGATTAGCTAATGAATGGAAAACACTCTTGCAACAACAAAAAAGAAAAAGGAAGAAATCTTAAGGTGATGAAGTCTTCGAAATACATTTGAAATGAAATTGCACATTTCATTATAATCTTAAACTGTGGAGCACTTCAGTATTACAAATCAATCTTTAAATTTTTTTAAATTTTCATTTCCAAATTCACGTGGCTTTTACATTGATGGGAACAACTACAACTGCACAGCTAGACTACGATGCACAAAGAACCATGCGGCATAAACTACTTCAGAACTCCTTACACCAGTCACTGTGTATAAAAACATGGGACAAAAATATATAGTACAGCAGCACATATAGGATGGCTGAAGAAAAGCCAGCACAACATAAAAGGGAGGGAGATGAGTGAGAGAGAAGGAGGTGGAAAAGTAGGACAGGAGGACGTAGTGGGGAAAGTACAATGGTAGTCCTGAGCAAGTAGGCTGGGATGGAGGAAAAGTAGCAGTGGACAGAGACAGGCAGGGGAAATGGAAGTGAGGGAAGATGGTGAAGGATGAGAATGATTTCGACAACAACTGAGGAGGACAAGGAGAAGAAAGTGAGAGTGAGTGAGTGAGTGAGTGAGTGAGTGAGTGAGTGAGTGAGTGAGTGAGTGAGTGAGTGAGTGAGTGAGTGAGTGAGTGAGTGAGTGAGTGAGTGAGTGAGTGAGTGAGTGAGTGAGTGAGTGAGTGAGTGCGTGAGTGAGCGAGCGAGCAAGGGAACTAGCCAGCGAGGGAGGTAGGGAGGGAGCAAGGGAGGAAGGGAGGGAGGGAGGGGAGTGAGTGAGTGAGTGAGCAAGTGAAAATACAACTGGTGGTGGAGGGAGAGAGGAAATGATGGAGAAGGAAGAGAGCAAGGTGTATGAGATGAAAATTCAACAAATGTGACAGAGGTAAGGACAAAAGGGGAAAAGGACAAAATAACTGGTGAAGATAGAGGTAGAGGAAGAAGTAGAAGATCAGGCATATGAGGAAGTAGAGGTGAATGAAGCTGAGGCTAGGCAGAGGAGAGGTAGAATCAGGAAGAGGAGGGGAAGGAGGATGAGGGAGGAGATAAAGCAGAGGAACAGGCGGGGGAGAGGAAGACCTCACACTGTCTTCATGCAGAGCTATCACTGTGCAATTTGCAAGTACTGATGTGAATAAAACCTCATCCACCTTCCCTTTGCCTTCTTCACAATCTCTCATCTGCAGATGGAGATCAAAGAGGGAAGCTGTTGTGAATCCAACAAGGTCACAGAGGCAGTCTCCATTTTATGCATTGCTGGACAACGATATTTATATTATGGAGCAATACATATCATATCTCCACTATTAATATGGCCACAGGCAGCCGTCTCCAGCTGTTCTGGTGAGAATGTTGGCTGCATAAATCATAAATGCACCAAGCAGTTCAATAGCACAATCAGACTCAAAGTTTGCATGCCTTAAATGAGAGAATGTTCTTGCATCCAAAGATAATGACCAACTAGTGTGGAATATGTTTGTACTTTTCATAGGCCATGACTAAATTGATTTATTCATTGCACACAGCAGTCATCAGAGATGGCAAAATCTGGTTTCCTGATGCACAGACTGATGCAGGGGTGTGGGGGAACAGCACAGAGCAGACTGACCCATACAGGCCAAGTTGCACTCTGAAACCCATCAAGGCTAACTGCTGCCACCTGCATGCACTACAAGGCTACAGGCACAACAAGCACAACCTCATCACAGCAGCCAGACTGCAGATTCTTAACTGCTCTACTCAGTGGAATGTCAACACTCCAACTTCAGTTCAAGGCAGAACACCATCTGCATATATGCAGAAGCCTCCAGACACTTTTTCAAAGGGGCAAACTAATTTTCTCAAGGCCATTTAAAAAACATTTGTCTCAGTATCAATAAACTATCAGAAATTGAAACAAAAATGTGCTCAGTTGTAATGCATGACTACAGGTCTTTGAACTCCATGCAACAATTTATTGTTGAAGTTCATCAAGATGCTTGGACTCAGTCCAGAGCACTTTTGAGGTGCTTCATAGAACAACTGCCTTTCAAGAGTAGGAATAGTCAGCAGCAGAAGCACAGGAAAGCTTCAGCTACACATCTGTTGCCCACAGGAAAACTTCTATGCTCCAAAAGCTACAGGCCTGGGTTGTGAACCAGTAATCACTACTGGAGTGACTCATTATGCTACCCCAAAAATCCAATACATGAAGTGGAAGACTGAAGCTTAGGACTACCACCTGCCACCTTCAACTAGGAAAAATTGGAGCCCCATTTCCTTTCCTTGGGGTCTAGCTCCAAGTATCATTTTCATTGCAACAATACCTAGTGTTCTTTTCAAATGCAGCAATGGCAGATAGTAAGGGCAAAGGATTCTGATGTAATATGCCTACCAAAGTCATCAGTGACCAAGTATTATCTACAAAATTACACTGTAACAAGATTTACTGTTGTTTTTGAAGTGCAGCAATTCAGGGGGTGGGGTGAGGGACATGGATCCACAATACAAATAAAGCCAGAGGTATTTACACCAACAGAAGCTAGCCTAGAGTGCTTCAGACACAAATCCAAGTCTATTGGCAAAGATCCTATATAGGGTCTTTGCTATTGGTTTGGCCATCTCAAGACTGGGAGGAGCTGGAGGGATCATGTCTCAGCACTACTCCACACAGCCATGGCATTCTTCAGACAGATAAGCATGTCAGGACACAATGGAAGAGGAGAAAGGCAGCTCAGCTCAGCCAGTCAGCCTGCCTCCTACCCTCCAGCCAGGGACAGACACAGGCAGAGAGATATGCAACCAATCTCCCTATACATCTTTGGAAAGCTCACTATAAGGAAATTGTCCTAGAAACACTCAATCAGTTTTCTTGTGTGGAACTGCAGGCTGAATGCTAGAGTCAGCAGCTGACAGACTGGCAAGCAGCTTTTCCATGCTGACTGGAAAGCAGGCATGCAGAGAATTATTCTAGAAACATATTAAGCAAATGGTTTTCTTGTGTAGCATTGTAGGAAAGCTGAAATGAGAGTCAGCAGAGAGACATGTAGAAGCATACAGGCAAACATCTCTCCTCAGCATGACAGAGCAGAAGCAGAGGCAGAGACAGATTAATTAACACAATGGCAGGCAGACAGTCAGCATGTCAGATAGCAGACAGCAAGCAGGATGGAGTCAGAGGCAAGCAGGAAGGAAAGCAAGGAGGCTGAGAGAGAAGTATCAACGCAGGCAATCAAGCATCCTTAAAAGGACAAGCAAGATGCCAACAGCAGGGAGTCACAGGGAGAGGGTCAGAACAACAGCAGATAGCCAAGTCTCTTCCAGTAGAAAAAAATAAGAAAAAAAAGAAAGAAGAAAAAAAGGTTGTGGTTAAGGCAACATGGAGGGGGAAAAGTGGGGTGGGGTGTGTGTGTCAGTAAGTAAATCCACCTTTTTTCTCCCTTTTTTAAGAAGGCCAGATTGAGATTGCACAATTGTGTGCACGCGTGCATACATGTGCATGTGTAGAAATGTCATGTGTACAGTAGATTCATCTGAACATAAAACAAAATGTATGAAAATTCTTCTTTACTTAAATGGTGCTCATAGGGAAGTGTGGACACTCAGTTTGTTGGCTACCTTCAATCCCCCCCAATTGAAAAAAGTTTAGAGCTGGTGGGGAAAATCTGGGTTGGTGGTTACCATAACCACAACTTTGTGTGTGTTTGTGCCAAAGATAGCCGACAGGCTGCAGATGAGATTCACCACTGACAGAAATGCTTGCTTGCAATGCTGGGTAGCAGGCAGAGTATGAGAGTCAGAACAAGTCATTCTGAGAGAAGCAGGCAGCCTGTGGATGCAGACTATCAGGTACTGAGGTAGGCTGAAAAATATCAAAGTGAAGATGCAACAGTGCCTGCATCTGCATCAAACGTTCTCCAGAAAACCATTTATACATGCGGCAACTCCCATCCTCAGCCTTGGATTGGCCTACAGTTATTATACTACACTGTGCTCTTCTATGCACAAGCTTGTGAGGAATGGCAAAATGAGGGTGCATGAAAATAATGACCAAAGGCAGGGATGAGACCTTAATAAACCGAGGCCTAAGTGCGCTTAGAACCACTGGATAAGGCGCATTATAAATATAATAAATTATTATTATTATTATTATTATTATTATATAATGGAAATCCTGTATGAAGCCCGGTCAACTGGGATCGTTCCTACTCCCAATCCTACACAAGCTGCAAGCAGGGGTGTTCAAATCCCCTAACCCGCTTGCCCCAGGTGGGTAAAACTTTTTTCAGGCTAGATAGATAGAAATGTACAATTGCTCACCCAAGAGGCTGGTGTACCACAAAAACAACCCCCCAAAACAACATTTGAACACCTCTGTGATATTACCAATTACACTCACACTAGACACTTGGGGATTAGAGTGGAAGTGTGGAGAAGCTTAACTTGCACAAAAAGCCAAACATTGAAAAATGGGCAGCAGACTGGAGACAGGTTCTACACCCAGGGCAGAGGCAAGCACAACAGGAGGGCTGGACAGACAGACAGGGGGAAAGAAGGATAAGACAAAATCCAGGGAAGCTTGGGGTCAAAGAGAGGCACCCAGTAAAGGGCAAGCAGTACACACAATGAGGGAAAATTGGCAAGGGTGGGATTGACATTGAATGGAGGAGGTGGAGGAGGATTGGGGTGGGATGTAGGGAAGGGATGGCTGGGGGTTGGGGTAGTAAGGGGTGGGTGGGGTGAAGAATTAGTGGGCAGTATGCAAACATGGAATGTGCAGATGAAAAGGAATTTATACAGGTGAAAGCCATGCACTGTAACAGAGAACTGTTTTAGTACAAGGGAAAAGTTTTCAAACTAGCAACCACGGTGGCAAAAGACAGGCCCAAACTATAGTAGACTCATCAAACAGACTGCCAACTTCATGCAGTCAAGTGCACTATCTGACCACACAAGGGAGCCACCGATAAATGAGGTAGGAGGCAGTTCACTATCATCTAAGTCATCTGAACACACAGAGGGGCAAACACAAAAGATCACTGCCAACCACACAGGTGTGCCCATACAAACAAGTGAACATGTGTGCACCATATTCATAGGCAAGGAGTGTGGTGTGAACAGATAGGCATGCTACCTTCCTTATTTCCACCACTGCCAGACTTTTTGAGTTTAAACCCCTTCAGGCGTTGAAGCAATGAGGACCATCCCCAGCATTCAAGCCATCCTGCCACTGGAGTAACAACAACCCATGCAGCTCACTGCTCACACACACACAGCAAGATGCAGTGATCACAGTCCAGATCTCTACAACAGTGGCAATGAGTGAAAATTTCATCTTGGTTGAAAGTGTTCTCAGCAACCAGTGCAGCCTTCCCATCAATCACCCCCAAAATGTCACACAGCCTGAACCATGGCTCTAGTTTCATTTTCACTTGATAAGCATTTCCAGGTAAGAACTACTTCACAGTTTCACTCTATTCAGTTTCAATTTGTCAGTCTCTCTTTGGGTCAGCACTTTCCAAAGAAATGAAGAAAAAGCAAGCTCTCTCTTTCAAATCATCACAGCAGTGAAATGAAGAAAAAGCAGTATTTCATAAAAGAAATGAATGACTTTCATGTTCATTGTCCACAATACCTGAGCAGAAGAAAAGTAATTACTCCACACACAACAGAGGAAAGAGAAGGAGATCTTGTCTGACAGGTAATACCAATTCAGAGAGGTTTCACCTAGGCTCCTCAGTGAATGAGAGGAGCTGAGAACCCCAAAGCAGATAGAGGCAAACTATGAACCTGTGCTATGTGGCATATGACAGTAAAGGATGTTGCCTCAGCCAGGCTTCACATTCCCATACTAAGATGGTGATGAAAGCTCCCCCCCTAGCTGACATTCCATACATTGTGGGCATCAACAAGAAGAAGCATGCCATAAACTCATCCCTGCCACAGGAAAGCCTCAGCTTGTTCTTCACAGGTGTTATTTGCTAACCCAGCTTGCATCCCATAACTGGGCAGCATGCATTATCATCATATCAGGATTCTGTCCCCTTTTACAAATCTGAGCTAAGATGACTTTTGAAAGCTTATCTTCCACTTCACTTCAACAGCTGGCATCTTGTGATTCATTCTTGAACAAACAATAAAAGCCTTGGTATTTTGCAAAATTGTCATCCCCACTCATCTTCCCCTGCCAGCAGTTGTAGGAATATAGTACTTCAGCTACAACCTCAGGAGGGCTGGGGTCATTGCTGTACAGGGAACTGTTCTCACTTGCAACTCAGGGGTGGCTCAGACAGGACTTGTCTGTCTGTGGGACTGCAGGGCCGGACCCAGGGGGGGGGTTCCAGGGGTTCCGGAACCCCCCCCCTAGAAAAAGCATGTACCTTGGTTTGAGTTTTTTTTTTAAATACTTTTTGTGTGTGTCTCCAAAAACAATGCTGCTCTTACCCCTCAAAACAAGGCCCAGAATGCAGCAGAGTGCACAGATTTTAACCGTTTTTCAAAAAATTTCCGGGGGGGCATGCCCCCGGACCCCCCTAGTTTGCGCGCCTGCGAAGCAGGCGCGCGCTCGTGGCTTCGCCACTTCGCTGATTTGTCCCCCCCAACCAAAAAGGAACCCCCCCCCCCACAACTCATTTGGTCCGGCCCTGGACTGTAATTAGGTTTGCCAACTGGGCCAGGGGAAGACATTCATAGTTGATCAGTAGCAGGCAGCCATAAATCTTGGAGCTGCTTGGGGGGGGGGGGGGGGGGGGGGGGGGGGTTGTTGTTGGGTTCAAGGCCAGAGACAACCATGTTGGCAATCAAAGCAATCCCTCACAGCAAACAGAGAAGGTGGGTCAAGCAACTACAGTTCCCCCACTAGCCACATGTCTGTAGCTGTTACTTATTGGGGATGGGGGCGGTGGGGTGGGGGGGTGGGGGGGGGGGGGGGTGATACTTGTGATAATGGTGACATGGCAACATAATAGGGTTGGTAGGCCTGCTTGAATGTATTTTTATCTTAAATTCTTGTTTACTATCAATAGGAAACAAACACACGACAAACACCAAAATCAAAGTCTTTCGGGCACACGCCCTTCTTCAGTAAATTCTTGTTTAAGAAGAAGCCCCATTGAACATAAATCAACTAGTTTCTATTTTGCTGAAAACACTTTTTTACAAGGTAAATACTGGATTCCCTGACTGCTTATAGGGCAGGAAAGATGGGACAGCATGCAATTCATTGTTTGCCATCAATTTCTTTGTCCCCCCTCCCCCCCCCCCCCCCTTTTTTGTGCATGATTGAAAATAAAGGTTTGGGATAATTAGGGTTGGTCAGGACCTAACCACAACTTTTGGGGTTGGGGGTGGGGAGCCGAAGGGATGGGCTTAAACCCAATCTAGGCAATCCTGATGTCATACGTTATCACTGCCTCTCACAATGAGCTGATCACTTTTTTTCCTAACACACCTGAAGATCAGTCAAATGTATTTTTAGTGCTGTTGTTATGCCACTCCTACGAGCAAGTATTCACCCCAAAAGGCACAGATACCACAGCAAGGTCTTGTGACCTCCTGCATCCAAACAGGAGTGCAAACAATGAGAGCTAAGCCAAGGCAACATTTGGGAGACTCAGTGAGAACCCTAGATACCCATCCGAAGGTAAACATGTGTACAGTTCAAGCAAACCCACTAACCTATGTGTCTCTTCTGATATCGCAGCCTACAAGGATTCACTGAACTCGCACTTATGACATGGGTTGATCGCCAGAAAACTTTTTTAAAACGTTAAGTATGATGTGAATAAGTACAGAAAACAATTACATCTTCAGTGCAGCCTGAGATGTTAGAAAAATAATAACACTGGGTTAAATCAGAAACATATATATTTGAGGGGGGAAAAAAGGAAAGTGTGTTGCATTTTGCTTATTTTCACACACACACACACACACACACACACACACACACACACACACACACACACACACACACACACACACACACACACACACACACACACACACCTATGTCCTCTTCTCATACATATAAAGAGCAAAGAGTGAGAAAAAAAACTAGCAATTCAAACTAGTCAGCAATGCATTCCCAATACACTCTTCATATTAAACACACACACACACACTCCCATTTTATTTCTTTATTTCTATTCCTGCTAACACACACACAGAGAGAGAGAGAGAGAGAGAGAGAGAGAGAGAGAGAGAGAGAGAGAGAGAGAGAGAGAGAGAGAGAGAGAGAGAGAGAGAGAGAGAGAGAGAGAGAGAGAATAGCATATATACTGGGACATAATGAAAATGTATGGACAACTTAAAACATTCTTGGATATGCAATGAAAGAAGCCAAATGTGTTTCAGCAGATGTGCAGCAAAGATGAAGATAAAAATCCACAAAAATGTTCAGACTAACATCATTGTGAATTAGACTATCTTAAAGGTTATATAATCCTGTGCCTCCGAATAGTCTTGTCTAAAAAAGAGTGTGTTTGAGTGTGTGTGTGTGTGTGTGTGTGTGTGTGTGTGTGTGTGTGTGTGTGTGTGTGTGTGTGTGTGTGTGTGTGTGTGTGTGTGTGTGTGTGTGTGTGTGTGTATGTGTGTGTGTGTACATGCATGAGCATGAGTGTCTTTTAAAACAGACTCCATAATTGACACCATTTTGTAGCTAACAGTAACACTCAAACTAGTCTGCTGTGAGGGGCTGGGGTGGAGGCTTTATTCTCAACATCTGAGGGCATCATTATGAAAATGACATAAATCCTTTATAATTGTTGACTGATGTCTCTTTCTAACTGAGCTAGCCTTGGTTCCATTTGTTCCACGAGGAAAAGAAAATTAGTCTTCAAAATATTAAACTAATTTTGCAAGGTAAGAACAGAAATACAGAACTTGAATACAGAACACTCGTAGGATCGTCTAGCTCTACAGGAAGAAAAGGATAAAGGGAGAATGGATGACAATTCATAGGATTGATTTTTGGAGTGTCGGTTGGCCTAGGAACTTCTTCATTAGTAGACTACTGGTGGCGAGTAAGAGTAACACGGATAGGATAGGAGTAGCCCGTGAATTTGACAGTGAACATCCCTGCTACAAAATAGTGTAATTCAAAGAACACCTGACCTTGAGATATAGCCGGATTCTTATACGATACTGTCGACAAGGCGGCATCATTGTAGAAAGTCTCCGCTTTGGGGCAGTGAGTACTTGTTACTTCAAGTTTTCTCCGGACTCAGAATCTTGCACGACACGCATTTTTTGCCAGGTACAAACACAGGTGGTTCCTCCATATTGCTTTCGGGGTAAACGAACGATACGATACGCATTATGCAGGAAACAAATGGAATCAACTCGTGCACACGATGTTTGTTCCAAGTTCTGCTCAACAGTATCTGGTGAATGCTATGAATCCAAACACGGTCATATCGCCGAGTACGAGTATTTTTACGATGAACGTGTCAATGAAGAGTCAGTTGTAAGTTCGGAGAAATAGCAAACAAAACCGACAGAAACAATAAAGCCTCATAATATGAACAGTGCATGAAGTACAGAACGAACCGCTGAACATGTCTAAAAATATATATCAGGAGAAGATTCCTTACCGCCCCCTTCCATCCTGTTCTCTTGCAGCCGCTGAACACAGGCAACTCGAGCCGAACCCACTGCTAGAAGGATCGACCAATCCAAATGTGATGTTAAGTCACATGATCAGAAGGTGGGAAAGGTGAAGGTCACAGTCGCAGAGATTGACTTGTTCGGATTCGGTTAGAGTGTGCTGAAGTAAACGGCGTAGTCATGTTCTCAGTAAATTCCAGGTAATGTCGTTATATCAATGAAGAACGAAGGTGGTTGTTTTTCACGGTCGATTTGACTTATTCTGTTCATCTCTTCATTAGTGATCTCTGCCGAACATGTCTGGGCCGGACTGACAAACACTGTGACACTATTGACAGTGTGACTGAGTGTGCTCTCGGCTCTGACTTGACACTCAGACAGGCTGCCCAAATCGGTAGCTAAGATTAATTGCGGCTGTCTATCAGTTACGAATTATTTAATTTCCCACAGGCCAGCTCTCTGGAACGCTTCGTCGAAAAATTACATTGCACTACGCACCACCTCCACTCACGTGTATATGTGTGCGTGCGTGGTTACCTACCTGCGTGCCCCCCCCCCCCCCTCTCTCTCTCTCTCTCTCTCTCTCTCTCTCTCTCTCTCTCTCTCTCTTTGTCTCTCTCTGATATTCCCAAGGGTGTATCTGTACGTGGGTATGTCACCTCTTGAGAAATCGCCATCTCTACGGCGATGGGGGTAAGGTGGCAAATTGCTTCAAGATCAAAATGTGGGTGACAAAACTGTCATGTTATTACCTGTAGTTTTCCACCTGTTGCAGAAAAGCAAGGAATGGAGGGCCTGCTGGGGCATGGATCAGCGAGGTCTACGCCCCACGCATCTCCTTCACCATGGAGGACATCATGGCAGGGAAGGCAGAGGATGTGTCTTTTCCCAGCAAAATCAAGCATTTACCTGCTCTAGACCCTCAGAATATCAAGGAAACCTATGAGAGGATTCAGCAGATTTTTAAATATAATGAAGAGATGATGAAGCAGCGAGCTGGATTCACTGATGATACTGATGCTGACAAAGGTAAGTGAAGAAATGTAGTCATCTTGACCAACTAATTTTTTTTTAAACATGGTGCAATGCATCTGTAGCTACCAATATTTTATCCTAGCAGCATGTTGTTGTAGGGGAAAAAACAACAGAAAAAACCCTGAAATGTAAGTAAGATGCTTCTTTGATGGTTTGAGTTGGGGGGTTTTAATGAGGGAGAGTAGGCCTACATGTCAGTGTTACGATTCATGATGGTCAAGTGTTTGGATTTGGATACTTGGAGGTGGGAGTTTTGGGGCGAATTTGTGAGAGGAGAGGAAAGAGACTCACTACCAAATCTGCATTTGCATCATTTTCTCAGAAAAATATTGTTGCTTGGGATTCTTGGAAGGAAGGGAGATAAATCTTGCTGTTCTCTCATGAATAAATCATAGATTGGATTGTTTTCAATACTAGTCTTGTGATTTGTAATTTCAGGCTAACTGTTGTTACTGTGTAGTGGCAAAATATGGAGAATGTTTCAAAAGAGCATGATTTTGTTTTTGTTGAACAAAATATTCCAAATCAGAATGTTTGAAAGAGGAAAGCAGAAGATTAAAGATGCTTATGAATATGTAGGACCACCAAAATAATGACATGTTCCACTACATACATAGAAAAGTTTCACAGAAATGAGCAATTTACTAACTATTGCTTCCTCATTTGCTTTTGAGTGTTTATTTATTCATTCATTTGTTCATTCATTGGTACATTCATTCTTTTGCTGGTGATAAATTCTGTTATTTGATGAGAGATCTGCCAAAATATATCTTAATTTAAAATAGTATCCCTCTGCCCTAATTTTTTTAATAAAGTGTGAGTGAAAATTCTGTCAATTGGATTGATTAATGAGTTAAACAGACCAGATCATTAATAATGGAAAAAGAAGAAAAAGAAAATGGATGAACAGTCATACTATATCTTATGTTTTCTGTCTCATTGCCACCTGTATTGCTTACATCCACCCCTTCTCAGCAGGGATGCCTTCAGGAGCTACAGAGGAGAAGGTGGACTTGGAAAACCCATGCATCTGGGATGCCAAGGAACTGGCGGTCATTCGAAAAGTCAGCAAGGCAGCCAAGGGGAAAATCTCCGACCTGGAGGTACAGGTGCGAGAGACAGAGAAGCGCAATCAACTCCTGGAGGCAGAGGTCCTGCAGCAGGAGGAGAGGGCAGACAAGCTGGAGGTGGAGCTGAAGGAGGCATGCAAGGCCAACAAGAGACTGAAAATACACCTGGACAACGTCCAGAGCCAGCTGCAGCAAAGTGTGGCCAAGACGGACCTGGTCACAGACATGTGGAAAGACATAGACAAGCAAAGGAACCGGCTCATGGAGGAGATGAAGGAGCTGAGGATCATTGCAGACAGGGAGAAGGCTGCCAGGGGAAGGCTGGAGGTACAGCTGGACCAGGCATCCAGTGAAGCAACCCAACAGACCATGCTCGCTGTGGAAAACACCAAGTCCCGCTATGAGATCCAAATAGCCAAATTGCAGCAAGAGATTGCCCAGCTGCGGGAGGAGGTCAGGGAGTACAGGAACACACACGAGACCTCACAGAAAGCGCTCAAGCACATGACTGCTCACTTCGCAAGCCTTCCTTTGAGAGACATTGTGCCAGACAATGTTGTGACCACAGACCAGCTGTCATCCTTGGACTATGTTGGATAAAAGCAGTTTAGTGCCCTGAAAAACTTGCCTGAAAGTAATTGTCATTGAAATGGACTAGTGGCCTTACCCAGCTTCCTCAGGAAAGACTGGTCTTTCAGCAGACTGTGATATTATGGCTTGTTGAGAAACAGACCCCATGGTGCTCCTGTGTTATTCTTTAATACGGTGTTGATGAAAAGGCGTCCCTCTGCAGCATATACCTCTGTACATGTCTTTGCAGAGATTGGTTACAAAATACATGAGTTCCTAGCTGCAAACAATTTTGCAGTGGCCATCACATGTTTAGTCTTCATTCTTTTTTCCACTGTGTGGAGTATGAAAATTCCCTCTGCAAGGAAAGAGAAAGCAGAGTTGAGTGTATATGTGTGTGTGTGTGTGTGTGTGTCTGTCTGCATGTGTGGGTGTTTGTGTCTGCATGTGAATGTATATGTATGTGTCTGCATGTGTGTGTGTTTGTGTCTGCATGTGAATGTGTGTGTGTGTGTGCATGTGAATGTTTGTGTGTGTGTGCGTGTGAGTGTGTGCATGTGAATGTGTGGGTGTTTGTCTGCATGTGAATGTGTGTGTGTGTGTGTGTGTGTGCATGTATGTAAATGTGTGGTGTGTGTGTGTTTGTGTGCGCATGTGAATGTGTGGGTGTGAGTGTGTGCATGTGAATGTGTGTATATGTGTGAATGTGTGTGTGTGTGCATGTGATGTGTGTGAGTGTGTGAATGTGTGGGTGTGAGTGTGTGCATGTGAATGTGTGGGTGTGAGTGTGTGCATGTGAATGTATGAGTGTATGTGAATGTGTGTGTGTGTGCATGTGAACGTGTGTGTATTTATGTGTGCATGTGAATGTGTGGGTGTGTTTGTGTGTGCATGTGAATGTGTGTGTGTTTGTGTCTGCATGTGAATGTATGTGTATGTGTCTGCATGTGAAGTGTGTGTGTGTTTGTGTCTGCATGTTAATGTGTGGATGTGTTTGTGTCTGCATGTTAATGTGTGGATGTGTTTGTGTCTGCATTTGAATGTGTGTATGTGCATTTGTGTGTGTTTGTGTCTGCATGTGAATACGTGTTTGTGTGTGTGTGCATTTGTGCATGCATGTGAATGTGTGGGTGCATGTGAATGTGTGCCTGTGTTTGTGTGGGCATGTATTTGTGAGATTGGGTGTGCATGTTTGTGTGTGTACACCAATTGCACATGCCATATGGGGGCCTCCCATGACCAAGCCATTGAAACAAGCCCTGAAAACTCGGTGGCCACGGGTTACAGCTGAGGAGGTGATTCAAAGTGATGTGTACGCCTGCATGCATGTATTCTTACATGTTTGATTGTTTACCAATGGCAGCAGTTTCCATTGACCAGCACCTTACCCTACCTCCATTGAACTATCCAACGCCCTTTCCAGCAGTACATCCCATTGCTAAGAGAGCAGGACTTGTGTTGGTGATGTTACATGTATTTTGAAAGCCATGTGATAATTTTTTAATAGCTCCTTTTCAAGAGGTTCTGGGACTATAGTACTAATGAATATTTCAAAAGTGGAAACAACGGGTTTGTACTGATGTATAGGCATGTCACATCAAAATGCATGATGCATATTTTTTTGCTTTTCCTAGCTGCATGCAGCAGGTTGCGAGTGCTGAAAAGTAGAACATTCCCATAGCATGAACCTTATATCCCTGAAGATGAATAATGCATGAATAATGCACAGAATTGAAGAAAGGTAAATGTTGAAGAGTTCCGTTTGTAGCACTGCTTTTCACCATGTCGGGTGGAAACTAAAATTAATGGTTGACCCCAAGTTTGGGAAAGGCTTCCATAAACGGGCCACACTTGTTAACTCGTCCGAGGAGAGGGGTGTGAGAAAAACAATCAAGCTTGTGAAAACACTAACTGGTGGAACACAACATCTGATTGGCTGCGTTTTTAGGATGATTTTTCTCCTTCTCTTGAACCGTCAAACTGTTTGTCATTTTATGAATGAATCACTGCAAATTCACCAAGAATTAACAAACCAAGATTGCTTGCCAGTCATATGCTGTTGCTTGCCAGCTTTGCCGTCTTTCCACACCCCTCTCCAAAGATGAGTCCACTTGTGTGGCCCGTAAATGGAAGCCTCTCCCAAGTTCTTTAGCGGTCTTGCAGTTTTTGTTCGGTCATAATGTGAATTCACAATAGGAACTGAAGGATAAGTTGTCCTCTTGTTTGTATACATGTGGATGAAAATGTTCGGGCATGTGAGTATTAGTGTATCATGGATCACTAAAATAAAACCTCAAGAATTCATTTGTGCTTCCTTTGAAGAATTAGCTGGCAGCTAATGAAACAGGAATGGTGGATGCACATAGGAACAAGATTGCTTATAATTATCTTTCAGTGAGGCAATTTAATACACACACACACACACACACACACACCAAACTTTTGAACAATTACCAAGTTTGTGAAGCTCCAGCTATTGATAAGTGTTTGCTAGTGGCACCTCCATGGTGACGTGAGAGCATGCAAGCCTTTGCTCTCTCTGCCTGCATCCCCTTATCCAATATTGAAATGGAAAACAGCAAAGTTCTTCTGGCTCTGAACTCTTCAAACAAAAATTATAAAAATATCCAGGGTAATTATTTAATCCTTTTATGATGTAACTTGGAGTCATCCTTCTGCTTTGGCAGAAACACGCAGAAGACAAAAACGACAGGAAAGTTTTCATTTTTTATTTTATATTGAAAGACAAACATTACAATACAAAACTTCTCTGAAAAGTACTAGTGCATAATTATCAAGGTAATTAGATGTTTCCCAGCATGTTGAACACTAGTTTTCGTGTGGACTAAAGCATCTCCAGTACAGCATTTCGTATTACTGTGCCAGCAACATCACTAGATGGGTGAAACAAAAAGTAAACACATTTTGATTATGCAGCTTCCCAGCTGTGTGATCTTTCAGCAAAATGAGTCCATCACAAATAAAGCTTGAATGGAAACTGACGGATGGTCTTTGAAATTCCCAGAGGTGAGGGACCTTGGACTACTGACTGCTACTGAAAAAAAACGGGAACCAGTAAAATCCTAGCTGGTCCAATATTTACTGAGTGCAACACTTAACTTTTGAGAGAACATGGTGCAATGTGATGGAGGTGGGGCAACTCATTTTTCATCCATTCATGCAGTGAAACAAGGGCATCTTGAGCAGACCCTGGCACAGCAAAAGACCACGACCAGGACCTTTGGAAATGAGGACTTGAGCCCATGACCATAAGCCACTCTAGAGTGCACACAAGGACAGCACTTGCCAATGATCAATACTAGACAACATCACCAAGGACTGCCTTGCAAATGAAGCAGAAATCCATCTTGCAGACACATCTGCTAACCATATTATTTGTTTCAATATGAGCTTTTAACTCATTTTTCGTTTAAATTTATCTGTACTTTACAATCCTGCATGTTGCATGGCTTGGGTAAATATTTTCATCAAAAACTGTTTTAAAAAACCCACAAAAATAAAATAAAATAGAATAAAATAAAACAAAAAAAGCTTTTATTTTTCCCATTCAGAAAATCTGTAATCTCAAAGGCTTTTGCAAGCTGTGGAGAGTACAAGACTTGTAAGGGGATGTGTCCACTTGAAGATCGCAGCAAGACCAAGAAAAGAAGGCCAGGTCATGAACAAGGCATCTCTTCATAACTTTCCCCAGTGTTGCCATTAAAAAAGAAAAGAAAACCCCCAAAACCCTCCATATAAAGCACTCGGGTGTTATACCAATTGGAATGAAACACCTGATCACAGACTATATACTGGGAAGCTTTGTTTTTCCTATTCTTTTGACTCAAAATACTTTTAGTCTCTAACTTCATCATTGATTAATCAATTAAGAACAAGTCTCTCCTAAAATGGTTCCCCCAAATGGTATTGTTAGTTTTTCTTGTTATCACAATCAGCTTCAGAACTGCCCAAAAGGCAACCATTCTGGTATCATGGCACCAACCGTAATTCCATGATGAAATGTGTCACATATTACACATAATATGTCTTCTAGTATAAATGCCTTCAGCTTCCAAGGAGGTGATCTGATGGACAGCTTACAGGCGTTAGTTAAATCTGTGCTTCCGGGTATGCCAAGATAAGCTACATGTTATTCTGATGGACAGCTTACAGGCGTTAGTTAAATCTGTGCTTCCGGGTATGCCAAGACAAGCTCCATGTTATTCTGGTGGACAATTAACACTGATTTTTCAACAAGGAATGACTTATTTACATGATGTCAGTTCTTTTTTTTAGCATAATACGCTAGACAGGAATTAATTAAGCACAAATGTTAACAAGCTTTTATCAGAATGGTATGACGCCAAATTGATACAAATGATGCAGGAACTTGGAAATAAGCCACAATAAATGGAGACAAAATTATTTACAGATCCAGTCCTTGGACTCATGTTTGACAAAATACATTTTAAAACTACATTGCATTTATTAGCACACACAAAAAAGTGGGGAAAATTGGCTAAGATTAAGAAAGTATATGGCTGGAACGAGAAAAAAGAAAAGAAATATATTCAGCACCACATTAAGAAGTATATAATGTTTGCAAGAAATAAGTCTATGTATCTGGGAATTTAACAAGGTATAAATACTGAACATCAGCGGTTCATTGAAGCAACATGACAAGGTTGTAAATATTCTGATGCAGTACAACTCTAGCCTGCCACACTAGTGTATCAACAAATAGAAATTACTAGGTACTCAAGTCTGAAAAAGTGCATTTCTAATAGTAATACTTGACTCCAAAGTGAGGGCCCTACCCTTATCATAGCCATTCATAGACATTCATTTAGCAGCAAGGCTTCCCTCACAAAGGCAAGGAGATGACCTCAACACACCAAGGCAGCTACAGCCGATTTCCACACCCGAGATTGTCAACGGCATACCTACTTGCCCTTCCTCAGCCTACCAGATGGTGACTAAAACTGCAAATCTGTAGACGGGGTTAAAACAAAAAAATTTAAGTGTATAAAACTGATTCATTTCTAGGTACAAATTGTCTGCATGCACCATACATCATTTTGAAAAGCGCCAAGTTGATATCGCATTGTGAGATTGTGCTCTGACCATCATGGCCCTGGCCCAGTTACTTGGAAGGGTGGTGGATGGTCATCTCCAGGACAGTGCCCATGAAGGTGGAGAAGCCATAAGTGCTGTCCACAAACTTTATCTTGCCACTGTCAATGCTTCGGCGCTGGATTCCAGAGAAGCCTAGAAGATGTGGAGTTGAAAGAAAAAAGGAAAACTATTAACCTGTTATAAATGCAAGAATTCTGTGCTAAGTGTTACACATTCATTAATGAAGTTGGGGGGGGGGGGGGGGGGGGGGGGAAGGAGGAAATTACAGGTGAATAAATATGCACATTACACTGCAAGGTTAAGACTGGCCCAGGGGAACCTTTAGTGGAACCGACACACAAAAAAACTCACCGGGCTCTCCCTCGCTCATGCAAATCTGCATGACCAACATTCTTTGAAAATACTCAGCTCACTCCTGCCCATCTGCATGCCTCACACTCTTCACCCTCTTCCATTCACCCACTCATGCACAAGATGGAGAGATTGAGAGAGAGAGAGAGAGAGAGAGAGAGAGAGAGAGAGAGAGAGAGAGAGAGAGAGAGAGAGAGAGAGAGAGAGAGAGAGAGAGAGAGAGAGAGAGAGAGAGAGAGTGAGTGAAAGGAGAGAGAGACACACACAGAGACTCAGACAGACAGACAGACAGACAGACAGACAGACAGACAGACAGACAGACAGACAGACAGACAGACAGACAGACAGACAGACAGACAGACAGACAGACAGACAGACAAGACAAGACAAGACAAGACAAGACAGACAGACAAGACAGACACACAGACACACAAGACAGATAGACAGACAGACAAGACTGACAGATGCACATACACTGACACAGACAGAGAGACAGACACACAGACAGACAGACACAGACAGACACACAGACAGACAGACAGACAGACAGACAGACAGACAGACAGACAGACAGACAGACAGACAGACAGACAGACAGACAGACAGACAGACAGACAGACAGACAAGGACAGATGGAAGTACAAACCCACCGAGACAGGGAAGGAGTGAAAGGTAAGAGTGGATGAGCATTTAGCTTAGCCACTTAACCATAGCAACTTAAGCTTTGCCAGAGAGCCACAAAATTTGATTTCTGATCAGAAATAATTTCAAGATATTTCATACTTGCTCTACAGTGCCATTCTAATCTTTATTTTCACAAGAACAGGACAGAACATCACGTTTTTGTTAACCACTGACAACATGGAAATTTGACCAGTGCTTAAAAGTCTTCAACAGAGATACAGTTTCACAAATGAATAATATAAACTGAATAACTCAGACTGTCACTATATACATTACAACATCCAGCCTCGCATAAATGCAACAAGACTCTTACCTTCCTTTGCTCCCCTCTTCTCCAGCATGAAGGTCTCATACCAGAAGCAAGCCCGCATGATGAATGGACCCAGCTTGGTCAGATCAGCCACAGGGGGAAACACCACTCGGTACTGCTGACGGACCACACTGGCACGGGGCAGGTAGTACTTGTCCTGCAACAACATGCACCACACTCCTGTACTCCCCATATGTGTGTCCATTGGAGTCAGCAGTGTGCGTGTGTCTGTCTGTCAATCCTGTCGTTCTCCTGCCTCATCCACTGTGTCTGCCTCTGTGTGTGTGTGTGTGTGTGTGTGTGTGTGTGTGTGTGTGTGTGTGTGTGTGTGTGTGTGTGTGTGTGTGTGTATGTGTGTATGTGTATTTGTGAGTGGACACGAGTATAGATGCATGCACATGTGAATGAGTGTGTGCATGAAATATGTGTGTGTGTGTGTGAGAGAGAGAGAGAGAGAGAGAGAGAGAGAGAGAGAGAGAGAGAGAGAGAGAGAGAGAGAGAGAGAGAGAGAGAGAGAGAGAGAGATGGACGGATGGACGGACAGTCACAGAGAGAGACAGACACAGAGAGACAGACAGAGAGAGACAGAGGCACACAGAGAGACTAAGAGAGAGACAGACACAGACAGACACAGAGACAGGCAGAGACCCAGAGTGGCAGAGAAACATACAGATAGAGACAGAGGAAGAACTATTCCAGTGACTTTCTGAGTTGACATACGTGGTCAAACAAAACTGTTGAAAGACGATGAGAGGCTCCATGGCACATAGAACAGTGCCAAAACCCTGCAGGGACAGACAGAAAATGTTTTCAGACCTCAGTCTGTACTGGACCCAAGACATTCTGGTAAATGTCCAAGCCTCCAACATGCCCTTGGGTGTGAGATAGGCATCATACAAGAGTCAAATACAAACACACATGCATACACTCATGAGGGGCTCACCTTGAACTTGGTCAGGAGATCGATCATGTCAGTGGGAGGGGCAATAAGAGTGCGGTTCAGGTCCATGACGTAGCACAGCTCCAGGTGATGGTCCACGATGGCGGTGAAGTTCTGCACAGAAACCATTCAGCCATGACCCATCCATAACTCGATAGCAGATCCTTCACTTACAAAATAACTAAATACTCCCTTGAACTACTGGAATGCTGCATGTCTCAAGGACCCAATGGGTACTGCTATTTGCAAATTGACTCCAGGAGACATACACATAACTGCAGAAATCAGAAAAAGGCCTGGGCTATTTTCCAAGGCTAGTCCATATTGGCCTAGACCCAAACAAAGTCACAAACTTTTGACAGGCACATTGTTGTAGTCTAAGCCATATCTTGCTAGCACTAGAATCTACCCCAGGATAAATGTAGTCCTGCAACAAGAAGGGCAAAGCCCATACGACTCACATGCTTGACCTTGACCTTTACATGACCTTGACCTTCAGATGACCTTCAAGGTCAAGGTCAAACGACTAAACATAGCAATGACATCATACACTAAGAAATGCTTTACACATTTTTCCTACCAAAATACATGTGACCTTGACCCAAGGTCAAGGTCATCCAAGGTCATGCAACACAAAGCTGTTAATTCAAGACATAGGAAGCACAATGGTGCTTATTGGCACTTTCTACCATGAGATATGGTCACTTTTAGTGGTTCACTACCCCATTTTGGTCACATTTCATAAGGGTCAAAGTGACCTTGACCTTGATGATATGTGAACAAATGTGTCTCATGATGAAAGTATAACATGTGCCCCACATAATTATTAAGTTTGAAACAGTTATCTTCCATAGTTCAGGGTCAGGGTCACTTCAAAATATGTATACAATCCAACTTTGAAGAGCTCCTGTGACCTTGACCTTGAAGCAAGGTCAACCAAACTGGTATCAAAAGATAGGGCTTGCTTTGAACTATATACCACTTGTAGCTAAGGTCGCCATTCTCAATAATGTGGGAGAAAATTGGGAAAATGTGAAAAATGACTGTTTTTGAGACCACATTTATGGCTCCTGTGACCTTGACCTTGAACCAAGGTCAAGTCACTATGTATGTTTTTTGAGGCCTTGTCATCATACACCATCATGCCACATTTGGTGTTGATAGACTTAATAGTCTCCGAGAAAAATCCAACGTTTAAGTTTTTTACGCCCGGACGGACGGACGCCCGGACGCCCGGACGCCCGGACGGACGACACGACTGAGTACATAGACTCACTTTTGCTTCGCATGTGAGTCAAAAATCCACCACCCCTTAAAAATAGCTGTGGTTTTCATTCATCTCCAAGCTCATGATTTCCGATAGTCTTTAGACTGCTGTACAGTAGATTAACTCTCATTATGGTGTACTCTCAGCAACATTGGCAAAGACATGGCAGTCTCCATGAGGAACATACCAAGGGTTCTGCACTGTATTAGTCTAAAATCTGAACTCGATACAATGAGAGCTCAGTCAGTTCTGCCATTGAGAAAATCTGCTTCTTTGATAAGCTACTTCAGCAGGAACTACACAGCCCAAGCTTCCATGGGTAGCAGTACATGTTTTTTTTGTTTTTGTTCTTTTTTCAGTAAGAGTTACTCACATTCTGAAAGTCGTGCCACACCACAGTTTCCTCACAGCCATCAAACTTGGGCACCTCCAGCCGTTCATACATGTCCACGGCCGAGACCTCCACTGTTTCATCAAAGTAGTCCACATTGGAAGGTGGGTTGTCAATAGGTGCATCCTGCACCATCTGCAGGTGTGTGTTGCTCAGGTCTGTTCCATCCTTGTCGTAGTACTGGCGGCAGTACAGCTTGAACAATTGCTAGGGGAAAAAACAACTCTGTGACACCCTGTGATGAGGACATCTCCAAAAGAGGGGATAAAACTGTATTTTAAAAATTCATGATAGTCTGAAGGGTATATGGTGTTTATTAGAGTGATGTAAAATTGCACAAAAATTCAGAGGCATCTAAACAAACCAAGCATATGGTCTGCAGAAAACAAGACACAGAAAGAAAAAAATCTTCAGACCACGAGTCCAGAATGTTATTTATTCACACACACACACACACACACACACACACACACACACACACACACGCGCGCGCGCACACACACACACACACACACACACACACACACACACACACCTCCCCTGCACAAACATGCACCTTGCTTCTCTTAATATTTTAACCTTCTTAGCCTTAAAGTTAAACGTTCATCCCAACATTGAGTAACAAGTAGGCAAGAGTAACAAGTAGGCAAGAGAAACAAACTAAGGTAATGAGTGTGAAATCTAGCCCCCAGACCACCACCATTGCCTGTGTGTTACAGGACTGCCAGGGCTTGGGGTCAGGCCTACCTTCTGAGCCAGCTGCCGGTAGAGGAAGACTGCCCCAATGACACCAGCTCCCAGCACCAGCACAACCAGGATTATCACCAGCAGGTTGCACAAGGTGCGACGGCTGCGTGGTTGGTAGGTGACACGAACCCCAACCGTGGCCAAACCCTTCTCATCCTTTTTTCCTGTCTGTTCAGCAAAAGAAAACTAACATTACTATCAAGACTTTATCATTTTTACCAAGACCGATGTGTTTATTTAACAAATAATGATCTGTTTCTCTGATGTGTTAGAGAGGGTTGAAAGCAAAGAATTGCATGCTGCACAACAAATACACAGAACTCCTCCCCTCCCCCTCCCCTCTTAACATGAAAATGATGCTGAAGTATGAAAGCTTTGCTGTACATAACATAAAAAAACATAACATGGCCTGATAATAAATATTTTCATAGCACAAGTTGAACAAGTTGAACGGTTGAACAAGCATAGGGCAACTATCAGGGACCGCTCCCCACTTCCGGTTGCGAAGCATTTCAGCGAGCCAGCCCACTCGACAGCCGACCAGCGCTTGAGCAGACAGCCAACCAGCGCTTGAGCGCGCTCACAAGAGGCCTCCAGGACCAACAACATTGGCGACATTGGTGTGTGGCGGAGCAGCGACTCCCTTGGAAATTCAAGACCCATGAGGCTGGACTGATCCGTGATCTCAGTTCCCCGAGGTCCTGCCTCATGGGTGGTCTTTCACTCCTGTGACCGTGCTTCAGGACTCATTTCCCGAGTGTGTTGCCCGGTGTGGGCAGTTAGACTCTATACTCACCACATTTGTATTTAACCTCCTACTCTGCGCCTCTTGTTGCACACCTGAAGAAGGAGCACTAAGCTCTGAAAGCTTGTGTATAATATAGCAGTTGGACTGAAGTTGCCCTTCATCATTCTACATGGTCCAACACAGGCTTCCATCTTTAGGTTGGAATAAGAGTCATGTGTAGGGAGATGTTGAAGGTCAATTCTTTCCCCCCTCAAATCAGATAAGAGTGACTGGTTCTCAGCTGTGGACAGTCTGTGCAAGCAGAAGATGCTCTGACAGCTGACAGCGCTGGCATGCATGCAAACCCCTTGAAGGATTTTTGTGCACAGATGGCACTGCAGTGGGTTTTAAAATTCACTTGGAGGCAAAGCCCATTTCTTACTCCAGCTAGTTGATGAAACAATCTCTAAGTCAAAACTGCACACGTGCACATTCATCTTTGCGACAGGAAAACCTGTCTGTTGGCACTGTTTAAACTTAATCCCTATTTTCAGCTTGTCAGGCTTTTACTGTTTTAGTAGGTACTGGCAGGTCAAAATTTGAAGTGATTTGAAAAGTAATGAAACACTAAAATTATTAAACTAAAGTAGCAAGTAATACAAATACAGCCAAAAAAAATTTTTTTACTAAGCAAGTAATACAAACACACTAAAAAATGTATTTTGTTTCTATCACAACTAGAACCAGAGTTATGGACTATCAAATACACTATAAATTCAGTCATTTTGGGGTATTTTTTATCGAATCTGACAAAGTGCTCATTTCAGTAAGCTGTAAAATGCAGCCCAAACAGCATAATTACTTCACCTATATAGAATCTATTGTTTGTAACACAAACATCACCCTTATTTTTTTCCAGGAAACCACAGTCAGTACTTACTTCAGCAAGATGGTGTAATCTTGAAGATTCGTTCAATATTTTAGGCGGCAAAACCAGGGTTTATGAGCATCAACTTCAAACAGCTGTGGAATGAGCAATTGTTGTCCAATCTTCAAATTCCAAAGTGTTCTGAGTTTGTCTTTTCAAGCTCTTCAGAATGACATGCCACATTAAACCATTGCAAGAACACTGGAAAAAAGAAGGGCAAAGCCCATACCACTCACATGCTTGACCTTGACCTTTATATGACCTTGAACTTTATATGACCTTGACCTTCAGGTGACCTTCAAGGTCAAGGAACTAAACCTACCAATGACATCATACACTAAGAAATGCTTTACACATTTTTCCTACCAAAATACATGTGACCTTGACCCAAGGTCAAGGTCATCCAAGGTCATGCAACACAAAGCTGTTAATTCAAGACATAGGAAGCACAATGGCACTTTCTACCATGAGATATGGTCACTTTTAGTGGTTCACTACCCCCTTTTGGTCACATTTCATAAGGGTCAAAGTGACCTTGACCTTGATGATACGTGACCAAATGTGTCTCATGATGAAAGTATAACATGTGCCCCACATAATTATTAAGTTTGAAACAGTTATCTTCTATAGTTAAGGGTCAAGGTCACTTCAAAATATGTATACAATCCAACTTTGAAGAGCTCCTGTGACCTTGACCTTGAAGCAAGGTCAACCAAACTAGTATCAAAAGATAGGGCTTACTTTGCCCTATATACCATATATAGGTGAGTTATCCAATCTCAAATACTTCAGAGAAAATTGAGAAAATGTAAAAAATGGCTGTTTTTTATATAACATTTATGGCCCCTGCGACCTTGACCTTGAAGCAAGGTCAAGTCACTGTGTATGTTTTTTGAGGCCTTGTCATCATACACCATCATGCCACATTTGGTATTGATAGACTTAATAGTCTCTGAGAAAAGTCCAACGTTAAAGTTTTCGGACGCCCGGACGCCCGGACGGACGAAAAGGGTGAGTACATAGACTCACTTTTGTTTTGCATGTGAGTCAAAAAGCATATCACACAATCCAACTTTGAAGAGCTCCTGTGACCTTGACCTTGAAGCAAGGTCAACCAAACTGGTATCAAAGACCCTCTACAATAAGATGGTTCATCCGGTCACTTCCGGCGAAATTAGGATCACGTGCGCCACCAAGCGGTAGCCGTGATTAGCCGGTAAAAAATCTGAATGGACCGAGACTGACGGGTTCTAATGACAATGACGTAATAATAAAAAGTGACGTAAGACAGTGACGACGATTCTTGCAGTTGCTGTTTTTGAATGGTTCTTGTAGGGGGAATTTCTTGATGGATTGTCTTCCTTGACTCGAGCGTCACGGTTTCCGCTTGGGGCGTCTCGGTCTCCGTCATCATGTTTTATATAGGCCGGTGCCGGATGAACCATCTTATTGTAAAGGGTCTTTGCTGGTATCAAAAGATAGGGCTTACTTTGCCCTATATATCATATATAGGTCAGGTATCCAATCTCAAAAACTTCAGAGAAAATTGAGAAAATGTGAAAAATGACTGTTTTTTAGACAACATTTATGGCCCCTGCGACCTTGACCTTGAAGCAAGGTTAAGTCACTATGTATGTTTTTTGAGGCCTTGTCATCATACACCATCATGCCACATTTGGTATTGATAGACTTAATAGTCTCCGAGAAAAATCCAACGTTAAAGTTTTCGGACGCCCGGACCGGACGCCCGGACGCCCGGACGCCCGGACGGACGAAAAGGGCGAGTACATAGACTCACTTTTGCTTCGCATGTGAGTCAAAAAAATAACTCCACAAGCGCTTCAACTTTTTCGTCAGTCGCCATACTGGCAAAGAAAAAAGTCCCGTTCACAAACGACGAAGACGCAACTTCGTGAAAAAGTTCGCAGAAAATTTGCGGCACGTTCTCTTGATCGCCAAAATGGTGGATCTCGTTGCCACGTGATCACTGCACGAGACTGTGATATTTTTAGAACAGCATGACGCGAAGACTGCGTTAGGCAAGTCAACAGAGCATGTCACTATTGCTCGGGGCACTGATGTGCCAGCGGACGTCTGGGGAATGTACGCTGTGGCGCATCAATGCGCCAGCGGCTCCTAAAGGTTAAACATGTTTATTGAAAAAAATTTGTTTCATTGGCATGAAAGAACTCATAACAGTAAATCAAAACATCAAAGTTTGACAGTAATTAAAATTATGGGTTATCCAAAATGGCTGCCTAACATGCAAAAATATGCAAATTTCTGTATCTTTTCAAATGTATATAAACTTCTTAACTACTTGATTTTTTTTTAATTCTTTTTGCATTAAAATTGTACACTCTTTATCTTCAAATGTACATGAGATTTTGTTTGTAATGCAAAAAAGTTTTAAAAATTTACCTATTGCTTCCACATCAATATCCGAATTGCAGATAAAGTAGGTTCAACATTTTTTTTTTTAATAACATCTGCCCAAATAATCAGTTCACAGCAAAAATTGCCTTATGTTCATAAATTATTATTCATGTAACAAACCTGCAAAATTACAAGTCATCATCATCATCCTCCTGTGATGAGTTTTAGTAATTAATTGATTTGAACTCTATTTAAAAAAACATTTTGAGAAAATGGCAAAAACAACTTTTAGTCATGCATAAGTCCTACTAAAACTATTCATCATGGCTAAAACTTGTTTCATTTATTCATACACTAGCCGCTTCGCGGCCAGGCAATGCGCAAAGCGCCAAAGCCACATACAAAGCCAAATTCTTCAGCCGCCTTTTTGTTTTTCTCATTACGTAACCATTATAACAAAAAAAAAATCGTTCACAGATCTTCATCTTTTGACTTTACCTACCCACACACCAAATTTCGGTCAAATCTTTGAGCTTTCGGCGGCGATCTTGTTTGTGCTCACTTCCGGTTACCATGGCAACACCATTTTTTATTTCCACCATGACCTGACCCCGGCCCACACCTAACCCCATACCAAGTTTTAAGTTGATGGGAACTCCTGTGTCTCAGATGGCTTCGCCGCCTTCGACACAGTCGTCCAAATTCTTCAGCCGCCATTTTGTTTTTCTCGTGACGTAACCATGGTAACCAAACAATTTGTTCACAGATCTTCATCATCTGACTCTACCTACCCACACACCAAATTTCGGTCAAATCTGAGCACTTTGAATTTTCGGCGGCCATCTTGTTTGTGCCCACTTCTGGTTACCATGGCAATGCCATTTTTTAACCCCGCGATGACCTGACCCCGGCCCACACCTAACCCCATGCCAAGTTTCACCTACCCACACACCAAATTTCGGTCAAATCGGAGAACTTTGAGTTTTCGGCGGCCATCTTGTTTGTGCCCACTTCCGGTTACCATGGCAACGCCATTTTTATTTTACCCCACCATGACCTGACCCTGGCCCACATCTAACCCCATTCCAAGTTTTAAGTCGATGGGAACTCCGGTGTCTCAGACGGCTTCGCCGCCTTCGACACAGTCGTCCATTGTTTCCTCAGCCGCCATTTTGTTTTTCTCGTGACGTAACCATGGTAACCAAACAATTTGTTCACAGATCTTCATCATTTGACTTTACCTACCCACACACCAAATTTCGGTCAAATCAGAGCACTTTGAGTTTTCCGTGGCCATCTTGTTTATGCTCACTTCCGGTTACCATGGCGACACCATTTTTTTTACCCCACGTTGACCTGACCCTGGTCCACACCTAAGCCCATACCAAGTTTCAAGTCGATCGGAATAAAACTGTGGAAACGTATGAGTGTCACACACACAGACACACACACACACACACACACACACACACACAGCGAAAATAGAGAGATTCATCCAGCAGCACTACACATGCTAAACAAGAAGGGCAGGACTCACATGCTGAGAGGATGTGAAAAATGGCTGTTTTTTTTAGACATTTATGGCCCCTGCGACCTTGACCTTGAAGCAAGGTCAAGTCACTATGTATGTTTTTTGACGCCTTGTCATCATACACCATCATGCCAAATTGGGTGTTGACAGACTCAATAGTCTCCGAGAAAAATCCAACGTTAAATATTTTACGGATTACAGGACGCTCGGACGGATGACACGGGTGACCTAGTATAAAACTTTAAAGTACAACATGTGTACTACAATGTTATGAAGTTTGGAAGAGTTATCTTCCATAGTTCAGGGTCAAGGTCACTTCAAAATATGTTTACAATCCAACTTTAAAGACCTCCTGTGACCTTGACCTTGAAAGCAAGGTCAATCAAACTGGTATCAAAAGATAGAGATTACTTTGCCCTATATACCATATAGGTCAGGTATCCAATCTCAAAAACTTCAGAGAAAATTAGGAAAATATGAAAAATGGCTCTTTTTTAGACATTTACGGCCCCTGCGATTTTGACCTTGAAGCAAGGTCAAGTCACTATGTATGTTTTTGGACGCCTTGTCATCATACACCATCATGCCAAATTGGGTGTTGATAGACTTAAAGAGTCTTCTAGAAAAATCCAACGTTAAAGTTTTTCACAGACGTCCGGACGCCCGGACAGACGACACGGTTGGGTACATAGACTCACTTTTGCTTCGCATGTGAGTAAAAAATCATTAGTTGAATGGTGAGAATGCCCAAGCCACCGAACGACGAGCTCTAATTTTGGCCACAGTGGCGGGCCACGATCTGCGGCACCGAGTAGTGCAGACGTTGGCATAATTTTTTTTGGTCTAAAATCAACCACTTAACAGACAATAAAAACAAACACATCTTGAGAAAGAGTAAAACCTCATCTTTATTCTTGTATGCATCATGTGTTAGTGCATTATCAAGAAGTGCCATAAAGTTTAAGTTAAATCACAGGTAAAATAGCTGCTGCCTAGAATGGCTGACAGTTCAGGCAGGATGTTGTCGCGACATGCTTTCAGTGTGGAAATGCATGCATGCTTTCAACATTCGTCCAACTCATAACAAGTTCCAGCAACATAAAACACAAACATCCTATATAGTTGCAGATACCATGGCTGTGTGGACATACACTCCTTTAAAGGTCTGCACTCACTCTACATCAGGGTAGTGAGGAGTTTCTTTCAGAGCTTGCTCATTGGCTTCTAACCCCAAGTTTCACTTTTGTTTATTTAAATTTTACAAAAGAAATAAAAGTGTACTTCAAACGAGATATGCAGTCTGAACATATTTCATTGCAATTTAATATGGGGTGGGGGTGGGGTGGGGTGGGGGGGAAGGAGCATTTTTCCTTTGATTAATTTTTTCAGTGCACAAATAGTGCTTGACGATAGATATGAATTATGATCATAATCATACATGTATGTTAGTTCAAATTGGATGATTACAGCTGACTCAAGGCAGCATGGTCACCCGTCATAGCTGACCACGGAATTATCATGATCTATGAAAAGGTAGCACACAAAATGATATTGACAGCTAGCATGTATTTTCTGGCATGGGTTACATGCAACAATTTAAGCATTCAGGTATGTTTGTTCATCTGTTTTCTGCACATAAATGGCAACCAATACTTTTTTAATTGAAAAATGACTTGTGCACAGCAAAAATAATGTGATAGGATTTGGCAGTCATATTTTTAGACACCATTTTGTGGTGTGTGTTTTTCACAATTGCACTTCCCATTTGACTTTCTAATTGGACTTTTTTTTTTTAAGTTACACTGGATATTGCTGGAACATCACTTAACAGAAACCCATTTACCTTTTATTTAAATTTCAGAATATTTTAATTTCTTAAACAAGAAGGGCAAAGCCCATACGACTCACATGTTTGACCTTGACCTTTATATGACCTTGACCTTCAGGTGACCTTCAAGGTCAAGGTCAAACAACTAAACCTACCAATGACATCATACACTAAAAAATGCTTTACACATTTTTCCTACCAAAATACATGTGACCTTGACCCAAGGTCAAGGTCATCCAAGGTCATGCAACACAAAGCTGTTAATTCAAGACATAGGAAGCACAATGGTGCTTATTGGCACTTTCTACCATGAGATATGGTCACTTTTAGTGGTTCACTACCCCATTTTGGGCACATTTCATAAGGGTCAAAGTGACCTTGACCTTGATGATATGTGACAAGAGGCTTGTTCATAACAACTCAGCGCTGCATGAGCGCTTAATGTTGGCAATTGAGCGCTTCATTGCTCACCTGAACGCCCCAGATATATGTGCAGCACTTCACTTGTTAAAGGGGAGGTAAATCTTCTGCGCCCCATGTTGTGTTGATGGACGCGAAGAAAATATTTTCTTTGCCACAGACATCGTTTATGCACGTTTACATGTATTCTGCGTGAATAAAGTCCACTACGGTGTCATCCTTACTTGCCATTCTTCGCGCATACAGGGCGCTTGGGGCAAATAAAGCCCGTTCCAGTCCCAAAATGATGTTTCTGAGGGTTATTGTACGCGTCGACGGCCAGTGCGGGATCGAAGACGCCATTTTGTTTTGCTGCAGAATCCCTCTGCTGCACTTCGGATTGGTGATTCACAGCGCTGCGTTGCGCTGAGTGAGCGCTGAGTGAATCGCGCCCCAAATTGCCGTTCAGGAGTGAATCACATTAAGCGCTGAGTAAGCGCAATGAAGCACTGCGCCTTCTGAACTCCCCTCAAATGTGTCTCATGATGAAAGTATAACATGTGCCCCACATAATGATTAAGTTTGAAACAGTTATCTTCCATAGTTCAGGGTCAAGGTCACTTCAAAATATGTAAACAATCCAACTTTGAAGAGCTCCTGTGACCTTGACCTTGAAGCAAGGTCAACCAAACTGGTATCAAAAGATAGGGCTTGCTTTGACCTATATACCACTTGTAGCTAAGGTCGCCATTCTCAATAACGTGGGAGAAAATTGGGAAAATGTGAAAAATGACTGTTTTTGAGACCACATTTATGGCTCCTGTGACCTTGACCTTGAAGCAAGGTCAAGTCACTATGTATGTTTTTTGAGGCCTTGTCATCATACACCATCATGCCACATTTGGTGTTGATAGACTTAATAGTCTCCGAGAAAAATCCAACGTTTAAGTTTTTTACGCCTGGACGGACGCCCGGACGGACGGACGGACGACACGGCTCAGTACATAGACTCACTTTTGCTTCGCATGTGAGTCAAAAATACATTCAACAATGACAACCCCTTCAAGTAACCAACATAGGACTAGGAGAACAACTTTTAGCGCTCATAGGGAAGATGGGACAGCATTCAATTTGTTGTTTACCTTCTATCACACATGACATGTTGAAAAGAATTGCCAACAACCGTGCAATACTGGTGAATTTCGTGATCAGCTGTGATCCCGCCCCCTTTGAGTCCATTATCAAGTCAAAAACCAACGCGTAAAGCTTTCCGTGAAGATACCCAGCTATATTATTTCGCACCCACCAAAAGGCATAGTTCCTGCAAGCAGGATGTTAAACGATGACATGACGTTGTCAATTACTTCTGTATAAATATATCACACCGAAGGACATCCTGCATTCCTAGTGGTAATCGCCAACGGCTCCTTGGACGTGAGTCAAAACGGATACATCAACACACGACTTTCCGTTGCATACTATTCGTACATTTTCCGATGAAAGCTTGATGTCCGCATGGAATTTCTTCATTTTCTCACATTTCAATAAATAAGTCGATCATTACGTAAACGGTGACGGAAATACATAGTTTCGGTTAGAACCCTAGTGCAAAATTAATCTGCTGATGTCAGACTAGAGAAAATCCATATCGACATTCAGCGCTGGCGTCTTTGGCAGCAGTTTTCACAAAAATACTCACTTAAAACATTCAATAAGGTTAAAGGAACATTGCTCAACATAACAGGTCACAGTGGGTTGATCCACATTTGATAAATCTTAGTTATCCGTTGGGCAAATTATTCGCCATCTTCGACTTCGGTCGTCCCCACACTCAGTTAATTCCTAATCGCGGCCTTACCAGTGGCTCTGAGGCCGGAATGGGTATCTCCACTTCGCAAGGTTCTTTGTCATCCTTCTTCTCATTTGGCAAGCTCTTGTAAATGGTCATGACTGTCAGACGTGCCTAATTTCGTTGGCAAAAAAGCAGACACTTCCAACGAGATCACATCACCATAAAACACTCCACTGTTGTGGTGTTCTACTATTCATTCTCGGCCAGTCTCGCGAGACCCGAACCCTTTCGACTAATCAGAGGGAGGCCGCGAAATGTTCGTTCCCGATGTTTAGGTAACATGTTTACAAAGATCCTATATTGATGTTTACAAGATTGAGTATCGTGCGCATTTTCTGCTGCAAATCTAAATCGCGCCAAAATGTATGCACTAATACCATGTTTTGACTCAACTGAACTGTATAGATTTATCGAGGTTACATTTGCAGCTTCTGTTGATGCACGCACCTACTCGATGATCATGATGCACTACGGATTGTTCATGCCTCCTGACTGCTATTAATATCATGATTTCCGTAACTTTAGTTGCGAAAAGAGACACTGAATGAGGAAACGGTTGTTTTCAAATCTGTAAGCGGGGTTTAATGTCCATCACCGTGAGCTACTGACCTTGTGGCTGTGCACAGGTTTCATCTCCCACGCTGATGCGCGGCTAACAGTGTTATATACGGGGGACTTAGTTACTGCTGTATAATAATTACTACCTTTGCATAGATGCATCAAATGCCATCGACGTAAATAATTCGTTGATGGTATGAAGGTATGGTATTTCCGTACACAGAGGCCTCACCAACATGTGAAGAACTGCAGCGATAGTAACTTTTGTTAGTACTAGTAGCATCAACCTACGAATTATTTCATGTTTCCTGTGCAGAAATGTTTGCTATTTTGTTGATCTCTTATTCCTGAAGATTTTTTTCCAGATCGCTCCAACCACTCACTCAGAGATTTGTACGGTGCCCAAAAATTCACATTTCCAAGCCAGCATCGGGTGTTCACTGCAGAGTGCAGACAGTTTATGGTGCAGAGAGGTATGTGCTACACATAATACCTCATACTCAAACCATTATAGTTGTGAAGAGATTTAGGTCACTTGACATCAAGGTCATCATGGAGAAACCCTCAAAGAAGAAAGAGGAGAAAGGGGAAGAAAATGCATCCAAGTCCAAGAAACCAAAGTCAGGAGCTGTTAGCTCAAGCAGTTCAGAAAATTCCCCAAAGAGGAAGGCAGAATCAGGAAGTGGCGACGCATCTCCCTCGAAGAAAATGAAGTCTGAAGCAGCCAGCACAAGTAGTTCAGGGGAAAGTATTGTGGACAGGATCACCAAGAAAAGGTGCAGTGCCTACTCCTCTGTGGCAGAGTTTAAGTTTAACAAGAAGCGGGTGCGAGTTCTCTCGAAAGCCGAGGACTTTCCTGATGATGCTGAGGGTGTGGTCTATTGGATGTCTCGTGACCAGAGAGTACAGGGTGAGTGGTGTGTCATGACTTCTTAATTTGTATAGAGCAACTTGTGTCTGGCTGTCATTGATTGTCACCTTGTGATAATCATAATGTGTAAAGGATGTTTGCAACATTATAACATTTTAAAACTTATGTTTTATTGTTGGAGAGAGGTTTTAGCCTCTTGACCTCATCAATTACAACTATTTCTGGGCCAGAAGTTGGCTAGTTATAAATCTTGAAGATATGGATGCTTTTTAGGAATGACAGCCTAAGAATGTATAAACTCTTGAGTGTTCATACTGAATCAGGGAACTTAGAAGATGAAGTGTCCCATTTTTGACTCACATGCGAAGCAAAAGTGAGTCTATGTACTGAGCCGTGTCGTCCGTCCGTCCGTCCGGGCGTCCGTAAAAAACTTAAACGTTGGATTTTTCTCGGAGACTATTAAGTCTATCAACACCAAATGTGGCATGATGGTGTATGATGACAAGGCCTCAAAAAACATACATAGTGACTTGACCTTGCTTCAAGGTCAAGGTCACAGGAGCCATAAATGTGGTCTCAAAAACAGTCATTTTTCACATTTTCCCAATTTTCTCCCACGTTATTGAGAATGGCGACCTTAGCTACAAGTGGTATATAGGTCAAAGCAAGCCCTATCTTTTCATACCAGTTTGGTTGACCTTGCTTCAAGGTCAAGGTCACAGGAGCTCTTCAAAGTTGGATTGTATACATATTTTGAAGTGACCTTGACCCTGAACTATGGAAGATAACTGTTTCAAACTTAATAATTATGTGGGGCACATGTTATACTTTCATCATGAGACACATTTGGTCACATATCATCAAGGTCAAGGTCACTTTGACCCTTATGAAATGTGACCAAAATGGGGTAGTGAACCACTAAAAGTGACTATATCTCATGGTAGAAAGTGCCAATAAGCACCATTGTGCTTCCTATGCCTTGAATTAACAGCTTTGTGTTGCATGACCTTGGATGACCTTGACCTTGGGTCAAGGTCACATGTATTTTGGTAGGAAAAATGTGTAAAGCATTTCTTTGTGTATGATGTCATTGGTAGGTTTAGTTGTTTGACCTTGACCTTGAAGGTCACCTGAAGGTCAAGGTCATATAAAGGTCAAGGTCAAGCATGTGAGTCGTATGGGCTTTGCCCTTCTTGTTCTCTGTGTTTGTCATCAGGCATCAGTGATAGATTGATCACATGTTCCAGAGATCAGGGTGTAGTGTGCATCATGGTGTAAAACCCAAACTGACTGATGATGATGATGTTTATGATGACAATGATGACAACAATGATGATGATAAAAGTGATGATATGATGATGATAATAGCATTACCGTTTATTTTGTCCATTCACAAAATTCTTCTAATGGATGTTTACTCTCAGTGAATGCAGTGCAACACCCAGTAACCAGTTTTGCTCCATGATAGGAGGATTTGGTAAGAGAAACTGCTACCTGTACCTTTTACCTTGATTGGCTTGCAGACAACTGGGCCTTCCTCTATGCCCAGAGACTGGCATTGAAGGTGGACTTGCCTCTCCATGTCTGTTTCTGTCTGGTGCCCAAATTCCTGGATGCCACCATTCGACACTTTGGCTTCATGCTGAAAGGTCTTCGTGAAGTGGAGGATGTAAGTACTTGGCTTCCCCCACTTCAGTGAGAGACCATAAAACTTACTTGCCTTCTGTGTGTGTGTGTGTGGTGTGTTGTGTGTGTGTGTGGTGTGTTGTGTGTGTGTGTGGTGTGTTGTGTGTGTGTGTGGTGTGTTGTGTGTGTGTGGTGTGTTGTGTGTGTGTGTGTGTGTGTGTGTGTTGTGTGTGTGTGTGGTGTGTTGTGTGTGTGTGTGGTGTGTTGTGTGTGTGTGTGGTGTGTTGTGTGTGTGTGTGTCTGTGTGTGTGTGTGTGTGGTGTGTTGTGTGTGTGTGTGGTGTGTTGTGTGTGTGTTGTGTGTGTGTGTGGTGTGTTGTGTGTGTGTGTGGTGTGTTGTGTGCGTGTGGTGTGTTGTGTGTGTGTGTGGTGTGTTGTGTGTGTGTGTGGTGTGTTGTGTGTGTGTGTGGTGTGTTGTGTGTGTGTGTGGTGTGTTGTGTGTGTGTGTGGTGTGTTGTGTGTGTGTGTGTCTGTGTGTGTGTGTGTGTGGTGTGTTGTGTGTGTGTGTGGTGTGTTGTGTGTGTGTGTGGTGTGTTGTGTGTGTGTTTGTTGTGTATGTTTGTGCATTTGTGTGTGTGGTGTGTATGTGTGTGTGTGTGTGTGTGTGTGTGTGTGTATGTGTGTGTGTGTGTGTGTGTGTATGTGTGTGTGTGTGGTGTGTGTATGTGTGTGTGTATGTGTGTGTGTGTGTGGTGTGTTGTGTGTATGTGTGTGTGTTTGTGCATTTGTGTGTGTGTGAGTGCAGGGGTACATGCACGCGCGTGTGTGTGTGTGTGTGCATGCGCGTGTGTGTGTGTGGACAAATGCGCGTGCGTGTAAGTGTGTGACGGTCATTTGGTCTGTCTCTGCCTGCCTGCCTGCCTGCCTGCCTGTCAGTGTGTGTGTGTGTGTCTCTGTCTGTCTGTCTGTCTGTGTGTCTGCCTGCCTGGCTGCCTGCCTGTCAGCCTGCCTGCCTGTCTGTCTGTCTGTCTGTCTGTCTGTCTCATTTGCCAGTTTGTCAATAGTATAGATCTGTAAGCCTTCCTGTTAGTCTACCTGTCTACTTTCTGTTAAAGCTGCACAACAGTGTGCACCAATCTCCGTTACTGTATTTGCATAAATTTTTCAGGAGTGCACGAAGCTGAACATTTCTTTCCACCTGCTGCTGGGCCATGCCAAGGATGTGCTGCCTGAGTTTGTGAATGAGAACAAGATAGGGGGAGTGGTGACCGACTTTTCCCCACTGCGAGTCCCCACACAATGGGTGCAGGATGTCAAGAAGGCTCTGCCTGAAGAAATCCCCCTCTGCCAGGTGCTCTAGAGATCTGACTCTGATTATTAATGTTGATAATGATGATAATGATGATGATGATTTATTTTTGCTGAAGTACATGAGAATTTGTTTTGGGAACTTAAACCCCATGTCACCAGTGTGCAGTGGGCAGTATCCAATTTAACTTCTTGGCTAGAGAGGCAATGCAGGTTAAGCAACTTGCCCATGGATGCAACTCCAAGGTCCGTGCTGCAGTGAGCACAGCACCTGTTAGCCGCAAGGTGATCATCGTAACTACTAACCTAGAGCCACTAGTTATTACTGTACTCTCGAATAATGAAATAGTATGTGGATATCTGACTGATGTGTACATGTATCCAGGAGTGGAGAGCTCCTGCTGTTAAATGGAAAAAGAAAAAACAAAACAAAACTTAAGTTGGTAGGTATTTGCATTCCTCTGTTTGTTATTTGAACATTTTGTAATTAACTATTGTGTGGTGATATGTTCACTGTAATTAGCCAGAACTTATTTTCGCAGAGAGCTGTTCATTCTTAAAGTGGGCATAAGCCCCTCATGACCACACCTGAGGAGAGTAACCTACTTCACCACAGGTTGACGCTCACAACATTGTGCCCTGCTGGGAGGCCTCCAACAAACAGGAGTACAGTGCTCGAACCATCCGCAACAAGATTCATGACAAGTTGAAGCTGTACCTGACCGAGTTCCCCCCAGTCAGCAAGCATCCCCACCTCCCAAAGACTCCTGCCAAGGTGGAAAAGGGGTTTTCTCCTGCCTTTCTCATACATCTTTTTGTATTGGGAAATGGAGGGTGGGAGTGGGAGGTGTATTGGGGGGAGAGATCAAACTTATTAACAAATTGAATTGGTCATAACATCACATTTCAAGTGTATAGTCTACAAACATGTCAAATCAACAATTTTTATTTGAATTTCAACTTTACAATGTAAAATGTATTTTGCTCTGCAGACTCCAGAGTATCTTGTCTCTGTGTAAATGCTTTGTACAAATATATTTTTGATCTAACATTGCTTTGGGGTGGGGACGGGGGGGGGGGGATTTTTGATAGGCAGTAGTATAGTGAGAAACCGATCAAGACTTGTTGTTGATTTACTAATGGAAAGACAAGCAGAGATGCTGAATAGTGTATGGAATGGAAATGAATGAAAGGTCAGTTACCCAAAGACACATGAAATTGTACTGATTGCATTATTCATACATGTGCACTAATGCTGATAGGTATCAAATGATATTTTTGCATTGATGTTTTGTGTAGTATCTGGGTTCTTCCTTGATATGCCCCTGTGTACCATTTACTGAAAATTTTAGAAATGGAAAAATGCATATATGCATCTTATACATTTATTTATGCGAGTTCCTGGTAGGATTTACCTTGCTGTCATTTTGCCACCACAGACCTCCCTATAACTGTGCTTTTCCATTGCTGCTTTGTCATTGTACAGAGCAGTGGATCACTGGAAAACTCTGCTTGAGTGACATGGTTTTGACTGGACCAGATGGTCATTAGTGCAAAACAGCTGAAGGGGTGGAGTTTTGGATAAGTCCATGGCATGTACCCTTGTGTGCAGTTTGTAATCAGGAGCCCTGCCTAGAACCATATCTTAGCACTGTCTTCTTTACAGAACAGAATGTCATGATCATTCTGTGCCACAGAGACAGTCTCTGTCACCATTCAGTCATGTGATATAATGAATGCATTCCATACAGATTATATCATTCCTGATGGTGATGGTCAGTTCAGGGGGTAAGTTAACTAGCTTTCTTAAAATATTACCAAGTGGTACCACCGCGTCTCCCTACGCGATTCGTAAGAGGCAAATAACTAGGATTTGCGTTTACTCTAAACTGCTCTAGTGATTTTCGTGCTTAGTGGCCTTACATATCCTTCAAAGGCTGATAGGCCGTAAAACAACATCCATCCATCCATCCATACCAAGAAGTAAAAACAAATTTTCATTCCACTTTCCAGTGCAAATAATTTTTGTTATCAAATTTGTATATATTTAGTGCCCTATCAAGCTTAATGTTGGACTTTTTATAATAGGAAATAGTGTTGGGACTATTTTGTACGACAAGAATACTACCCCAGAACCCTTTTTCTAATTTAAATGGCATGTGTAGCATTTAATCATTTGTTAGATCATTTGACCAAATGGTGACAGAAACCATCTGTCTCTGTGGCACATAATGTGTCATGATATCATTTAATGTGACCTAGTTTTGACTGAAGTGAATAGAAATTGGTGAAAACAGTAGTGGGGATGGAGTTCAGGAAAAGTCCATTGTGTGTGCGTGTGTGTGCAGGGAGTGGACTGGGACTCGGCGTACAGCCACCTGGAGGTGGACCGCTCTGTGGGGGAGGTGGACTGGGCAGAGCCTGGCGCCAGGGCTGGGCTCCAGGTGCTGGAGTCCTTCTGCACAGAGCGCCTCAAGTACTTCAACGCTGAGAGGAACAACCCCAACCGCAACTCCCTCTCCAATCTGTCACCATGGCTGCACTTCGGTACGGGAGACTGAGAAAACTGATGAGCTTTTTGTTGTTGAATGCACTGTCTGATAGAAGAACTGTGAGTTTCAGCCCCATTGCTGGTGTCTCCCTTTGTAATCTCTTGACCTGGCTGCTTTTATACATTTATTTGCTTGTTTGTTTGTTTATTTGTTTGTTCAATTATTATCTATGTACTTATTTACTGTTTGTTTTTTGTTTATTTTTATTTATTTACTTATTTGTTTATTTATCAAGAGAAAGGTGTGAAGACTGAATGATAAGGCCAAAAGAAAAAATAGTTGTAGTTACAGTAATATGGCCAGAAAAAATAGGGCTGGTAGATCAGCCTGAACTTTTTGGGGAAAACAATTTTCAATAGAAGAGGTAAAATTGAACATTAATCACAAAAACCCAAAACAGATAATGGATTCCATGAGTGCTCATAAGGCAGGGAAGATGGGACAGCACATTGACTTTGATTTCTTCCTCTTCAATGCAAGATCGAAAAAACATTTAGGGTAAGCAGAAAAAAGGGGGTCAGTCAGGTTGCCACAACCACAACTGTTTATTTCTTTGGCCTGTGGGTATTTCAAACTTGATGTGCTTTACAGCTAGGGAGCAACTTCCAGTTGCTTTTAAATTTGCTTCATAGCCTAAATGTTGTGATGAGAATTGTTTTATCACAGAGAATAGGAGTAGATCCGTACACCTCATCTTGAGTGTGAAGGAATCAAAAGTTAATGTTATGATAGCAGTTGCCAGAGCAAGAAGTTGCTGAACAAACATTTATACCTTTCACTGTTTCTCAATGTGGGCCAGGAGGCAGAACATTTCTATAATGAGCGTCCCTGGTACACTTTGAAACACTGACATTTTCTACAGTGTTATCCTGAAAAATCAGCAGGACAACTCGGCACCATAGACTGGAATCTTCTATTTGGCACCTTCTCAAAGACTATGACGTTAGAATGAAACTGCTTTTTAACTCCATGTGATTACATGTATAAGTGGATACCTGTTCATAGCCATCTCAAGCACACAACTTGCCAGTTGTCAGATTGAGGAGTAGTCTGGTTCACAAACTGAAAATTCTAGCCAAGAGGGCATCAGATTCAGATGAAATGCTGAAGAACTTGCATAAGAGTTTAGAGTTTTTGATCCTTTTTTTATAATAAAAAAGTACTTATTCATGCCTTTAATTTATGTTTCCACCTCTCTTGAATAACTTGGCAAAAGAATTGTTGGGGGTTTGGTTTGTATTTTTCCATTTCATCAAGGCGCCACTCACTGTATGATTTGAGAAAGCATGATGTCAGTGGGAGTTCACAGCTTTGGACTGTTGTGGAGTAAAGCACTGTGTGGACACTGCAGGTCAGGTCTCCATTCAGATTGGACTGCTGTGGAGTAAAGCACTGTGTGGACATTGCAGGTCAGGTCTCCATTCAGATTGGACTGTTGTGGAGTAAAGCACTGTGTGGACATTGGACTGTTGTGGAGTAAAGCACTGTGTGGGCATTGGACTGTTGTGTAGTAAAGCACTGTGTGGACATTGGACTGCTGTGGAGTAAAGCACTGTGTGGACATTGCAGGTCAGGTCTCCATTCAGAGGTGCATCCTGACTGTCAAGGAGTACAGGGGCAAGTACAAGGAGGGAGTGGATGCCTTCATCGAGGAGGGAATCATCAGACGGGAACTTTCGGACAACTTCTGCTTCTACAACCCTAAATATGACTCTGTTGAAGGTTAGGGCTTTGATGCCATTCTAACGCTTGAGTACTGGTGTTTTTGTCTCCTTCACAACTGTTCATGTCCTGTGTATTGGCAGATTCACTCTCACACTTACTTTGATATCCTTCCTAGATTTTTGCAAGTGCAAGACACGTTCACATTCCCAATACAGAGCTGGACACCCAGCATGAGAGAGGTACACAGTACACACAGTACACAGTAATTTATTGCGCCAAGTGACATCATTTAGAAAACGAGCACGAGGAAAACTAAGTGATGAAAGAGGTAGACTATCTTGAGCCTTAGCTTCTTGTGTAATCTCTGTGGATGACTTCTTGCACATAAGTGGAAATCACGAAGACAAGAACTGGAAGGCATTGCTTTAACTTTGATATTTTCCATTCCTTCACTTGTCACTTGCATGGCAATATTCCTAAATAGCCATATCATTTGCACATTGAATCATTCTTCAGAATGTTATGTTCTACATGCACTCTCTACCTCTGTATACTTATGGTTTATTTACTCGTGTTCTTGATATCGGTCTCACAGGACATCAGTATAATGTCGGTTGAAAAGACTTGTTAGCTTCGTCAAGGGACCCATCTCCTTCCAAAATCATTTCTGATTGGCTTTCTTCTTGGCCATAGCTCTGCCTGACTCTGTATCTACAGGGGCATATGACTGGGCCAGGAAAACCCTGAAAGACCACAGTGAGGACAAACGGGAAAAGGTGTACAGCAGACAGCAGCTTGAGGAAGCCAAGACGTACGACGACCTCTGGAATGCTGCTCAGGTAATGGAGACAAAGCTTCAATGGATGCTGTGGAATTAGTCGCAGGTATTTGGAAAGTTGCTGCATTTGTTCCTGATCATCGCCGCCTTGGACAAGAAAGATCTGATGTGGCAATATCTTTGGATGACAAGAGGACATCTAGTGATGTAGCAGAATAGTATATGCATGACTGCTGTGGAAAGTGGAATGGTGGAGTATCGTTCAAGTGGCCAGTGTTTGGGGAAATAGCTCAGGCCTTTTGGTGATGCAGAACGTGCAGAAATGGTTGGTGTGCTGTCTTCAAATGTGATAGCAAAGGATAACTGGACCATGTTTTGGGTTTACCTTAGTGTGATAAGCATTCTTGTATTGCCATTTTTGAAAGCACCATAACCTGCCAAAATTTTTAATTTTACATATATAATTAATTACCTTGAGACATTTGTCATCATCTCCTTTGAAAATTTGATTTTCAGGTTGGGGGCAGGACCCTGCACTTTACGTGTTGTGTTGCCATATGTTGTAGTCGCCTCGCCTTTACTTGAGAAGGGGACTACTGGGATGTTTTCAGAGGAATGTGACTGAAGACCCATTGCCTGTTTCTCCTTTCTCAGATCCAGATGGTAAAGGAGGGCAAGATGCATGGGTTCCTGCGCATGTACTGGGCCAAGAAGATCCTGGAGTGGACAGCATCACCAGAGGAAGCTCTGCAGACAGCCATCTATCTCAACGACAAGTACAACCTTGATGGCCGCGACCCCAATGGCTATGTTGGTGAGTTCATTGTCCTTGGCGTCAGGGCTTGTCCTGCCAGCAGTTCACATCTGGATCATTTACCCCATTGACACATTGCTGAATTGTTCTTCTTCACCTGCATGGGTTAACATCACTGGGCACTTGGTTTGTTGGTTCATGACATCTTTACCTTGGCAAAGAAAGAATTTATGAAACTTATCCAATTGTATTCACTGCTCTTGAAGAGATTTCATGGAAGTTCTTGTAATGAAATATAACTGCTTTTACCAAGGCAGGGATGGCATTATTAACAGTTTGATGAAAACCAGCTGATGTCGGGCCAGTGTCTGGTGATCCCTTGTTTTTGTGGGTTGCAGAGATCTTGTAGCTGTATTGAGGCTTCATCTCCATTCATTCTGCATGTGCATCTTCTTCAGATTAGATGATAATGACTTGGAATGGAGAGTATGAGAAAGTAATTTCAAATTTATCATCAGTGACCCTAATACTAGTTGATTAAAGACAGAGCCTTCAGTGTATACACAGTAGGTAGGGAGTCCTATTCTCTCTATGCGGCACCAATTGCTGCTATCTGCTCAGCCACATGGAGAAGAAAGTACTCTGTGTCAGACTGAATCAGCCAGCTCTGTCAAAGTATCTCAATGCACCAAACTGGCCGCTCACTGCAACTTCATTTCTCTCCTTGTGCACCAAATGGATATCTTTCTTTTGTGTGCCACCAATTGTAGACTGCCGATAAGAGAGTGATGTTTGTTCTGTGTATGGGTGATTATTGATCCATCGTTACAAAATTAACAAACCTGAAGAACCCCACCCTCTACAACCCTCTACCTGTGTCTATCTTTGCCTGCAGGCTGCATGTGGTCCATATGTGGGATCCATGACCAGGGCTGGGCGGAGAGACCAGTGTTTGGGAAGATCCGCTACATGTGCTACAAGGGTTGCAAACGAAAGTTTGATGTGGCTGCCTTTGTCAAGAAGTACAAGGCCAGATGTTACTGATAGGATGTCCTCTGGTGATCACTCTGAAAGGCAGCGTTGTTGAATACTCTTCCCCCCCCCCCCCCCCCCCCCATTTGTTTGTTAGCTTCTTATGCACGCATGTGATGAATAAGATGTGTAGAAATAGGGCTTGCGCTAATCACATTTGCATGACAGAAATTGCAGATTTCGAAGAGCTGAGGAGCTTGTGTATTGCATTAGAGAGAAACAGTAGATTGTTTTATCCGCATGTTTGAGATAGCAGCGGCTACTGCAGCTTTACCGCTACAAATAAGATCAGACAGAATTGAATTCGTACTCAACTTTGTTGTCAATACAATGCCAAGATACTCTGGTATGCATTTGCAGTAATGCAGTGATATCATTTCGTTGTATGAATCTCCATTAATGCCACTGTAGTGTTCATGCTTGTCCCACAGTTACACATCTGTGGGTTTCTATGGGAATTAACAGAATTACATTGTATCCATTTTGCCATTTGTTGTGATAGTTCTCTAGCCAATCATGCTGACACTGACCAGGATTCATCAAAGCTGGTCTGAAGTAAGGTTTGCCAGAAGTCTCTTTTCACCAACTTGTGTGACTTGATTGACTTGCAATTATGAGTTGTTAACAAGTTTTCGTACCCATTACATCATATTATAATTAACATCACACAGAATAAAATTTTTCCTTACAAACTCACTATGTTTTTGTCATTCTGACTATCACAAACTGATTCCTAACTTTATGGCATAGTTTTTTCACATTTCTCTACTTGTCCAATTTTTGCACCATATTTTTTTTTCATGAAACAAACAACCAGAGCTGCTCAATGTCCCTTTCATTAGGAACCTTGGGCTGCTGGGCTTTTAGGGCTTGCTCCAGTAGCCTGCCAGGGGTGGCCATAAGCAGCCAAAGTGCTACCCAGGGGCTTGGAGATGAGGCCAGATCATGTAGACTCAATCATGAGTTCAAACCAATCTGGAAGGTGGAGTCCAACCCGAGCAGCAATTTCCCATTTCCAGCCTGATGGAATGTCTCTTCACTCATCTACCAATGGAGCAGAGAACTCAACACCTAAAACTATGTGGTTTGAGAAATAAAAAAGTCATGTTTGTGAGACAGACACACTTCAGTTGCTGCATGCAGGAGAACGTCCCCCCAAAAGCGAGGATTCAGTAACTCGGAGACAAAACGTTAGAAAAAAAGGGTAAAAATTCTGAGGCTGCAATAATAACTTTTTCCTATGAACAATGTGTTTGGTATCTTCTCATGTAATAATCTCTATCATTGTATTTTCTTCATGAGGCATCTAGTTTAACTTTGATGAGATGCGAGTCTAGGGCTACTGTGCTGTCAGTGTTACCACTTGTGTAGACAACTTTGTCTTAAAGAATGGCAGGGCTTTGGTAGGTCAGGCAGCTGGGAGACAGCCTCCGGGGCGGCTAGGGAGTCCCACTCTGTCATGGCAGTCTCTACAGACAAAGCATGGTGGTGGAGATGAAGCTGCAATCCACCCCTCCCTCCTGCAGTTCCCGTCATCCAGCCACCAGTTTCTCCTGACCTCGTCCCTCCAGATGCCCTCCTCAACATGGCAGCATTCCCAGCTGTCTATGGCAAAGCACCTGAGCCCCAAGTCTCTCTTGCACACATCCTTGTAATGCAGCTATTGCAATAATATCTTCACAATGATCACAAATGATTATTTGGATTTGAAGGTAACACATAATGCCCTGAGGGGTTTGACGTTTTCTGTGATCTGAACTACAAGTTACCTCCTGGTGGCACATACACGTAGTTGCTGCTTGGGGCTGGCTGTGAGTGCTACTGGAGTAAGCCAAGACAGCACAAAGACCACAGCACTCCAGCGGATGAGAGAGGTATAGGTGCAGCATAGATTGTGCAAGTCTTCAGATAGAACTTGTCTCTCTGAAGGAAATACTGATCTTAAACCTGAGGTTCTGCTCTCTGATTATTCCCGTCCTCATATCTCTTGATGATGGTCAACATTGGGGAATATTTCAGTGTTACAGAAATTTACAATGAGATTTTCTATTCAAATAACTACCTTTTCAGTCAGTTCTTGTCCTAAAAAAAGGGTACAATTCTATTATGAAAGAAGATACTGGAACATCATATTCATAGCAATCAATTTATTGCAACGAAAAATTGAAAAGTTCTCCAAATATCACCAACACAAAATGGACAAATATTCACTTCAATATCACAGGGAGCAAAATCTGTAAAAACAAAAGGAATGCTGGATTTCATCCTAAATACTGTTGATGATGCTATGCATACATAATCAATAGACAACATCAATAGGCACACATGCATAGTAAAAACTGTTGGTCAGCAGTACTCACTAAAAAAGGAGCTAGTTCATTTTGGCGATGTTTTCCTACTGTACTATAAATAGTACAGACCGTTTTGGGGCCACTTGTGGAGGGGGGGGGAATAGTTGTCACACCAGCAGGGGTGCTATTGTGGTCTCTTTGATGAAACTGTTAATCACAGCTGTGATCCAAAGACAGGCACAGTGCTAGTTTTTTCTGTGATCATGACAATTGAATTTTTTTACCACTAGGTACTAAAGTCTGACTTCGTGATGGATCACAAGGTAACATCTCTGCATAGCTCTGGTGCTGCTGGAAATGCTAACTTAAGTTTGATGCCGGAAACAAATTGCGTGGATACAGCACTGGAACAAGACTGCTAAGAATACATTCTGACTTCACCTGTGGGAAGAGTGCTTTAAGAGGAGGAAAAAAGGGAAATAAAGGGAGACTTTACATGTATATGCGTTCACACTCGGAGAAGGCAGGGACCGAGATAGTGAATCCCCTAGCTCCTTCACACCGTTCTATCTCACTGAAAAAGTCATGCCTTTTAAAATGTTTCATTAAGTCAACTCCCCTGTGGGTTGGTGGTAAGAATAGACCCACTGTGTCTCCCTATGCACTTCATAAGAGGCGAATAACTACGGGAATCATGACTTGTTCGTATTCTAGCCAATTCTAATATTTCTCTCAATTAATAGCCTTCAATAACTTACAAAGGCTGATAGGCCGTAAAACTCCATCCAACCATCATAGACTCAAACTTGTTGCCCCCAAAGATACTACTGATCTAGTGGCTTCAGCAGTCACGGGATAAAGAAAATATAACATACTGGGATCTGCTCAACATACTTGAAAGCTAAGCATCCACATTTTTATTCCAGCACCATCTCCACCAAGCTGCAAGCAGATTGTTCAGTTTCAAGATGAAATATGCCTGCTGTTCTAGATGTGCATTTAATTTCAGTAGAGGTAATACTGCTGATGACTGCAGTTAGGACTTGTAGGTGAGACTGACAGCATGGTAGTGCACAGCTCTTAGGGGCTGAAAACCACTAGATCTGAATGTTATTATCCTTCAAGGAAATCATTGTAGATTTTCTCTGCAAAGGATGTGCTGTTGTGTGGATGTGATGGAGGTGAACATGGCCTGACATAAATATATCTGTTTTCACCTTGCCTTGCAAATAAGTGGCAAATCTCAAAATGGATAGATAGTTGACTGCTTTGGACAGAACAAAAGGTCAACATTAATTTTAGTTGGTTGAACAGGCACAACCCAATTAGTTATGTTAGCTCGATGATAAAATCTGAGTGAGAAATCATCCATTTTGATTTGCTCCTCTACATTACTAACAACCACTGACCATGAAATATGAACAAAATACTGGATTGTGATTTAAAGCTATACATTCAATCACCTTTGCCTGTTTTGTGTATATATGACTGGGTATACAGTTGTTTTTCTTAGAAGATCAAGCTCCCGAGTGCAGATGATAAATAAGGTGCTATAAGCATGAATTTGCAAGTCACTTTTGGCATTGTTCCCTGTACATTTTTTCTGTAATTCATATTTTTACAGTCTATGCATTTTCTCATGAGACCTAGCAAGAAACCCTGTGTGGGGTTCTGCATCAGGAGTTAGTCATTAGAGAACCAAAAGCAGCACATCTCGTTATAGGAGAGGGATACAAGAGGGCAGTCAAATATTGCAAAATAGGAGTCTCCTACGCTCGAAGATATTTCTGATAAAGTTTTATGGACTTGTACAGCTACACACATTGGGGGGGGAGGGGGGGTGTGTGTTTAAATTATACCTGGGAGAATACCTCTTCCACAGGTGAAATGTACAAAGTTACCCCCATTCACTGTGCAAAACGGAGTTGGCTTACCAATGGACAACAATTAAGTGCAGACAGAACAAGGGACGGCTGCAGACTGGCGCTCCAAGTAGACGCCACTCCATCATGGATGGCATTGACAACCACAGCAACAACCACTCGGGCATGACAGCAGTCATTCACCAAGCCCAGTCACTGGCTGGATGTCCTCCGACTGGGCTGTGACTGTGTTGAGTGCCTGGCTTGTTTGTGCGACCCAATGGGTGACTGGCTTCTCACTCCGTGGTTGACTGGGTGGTGCCTGAGCTGGACTGGTTAGTTGTTACTGTAGTTGTCAATGATGCAGTGTTCAGGCAGGTTCTCCTGCCACTTGGGCACTGCATCCATGGTCACCTGCCTCCTGGTGGGACTGCTGCCCGGCTTGCGGTTGCCAGGGGAACCGTCTCTGCCCTTGCCCCGATCTCCTGCGCTCTTGCTCCGCCCATGGACTGGCACCTGCATTGTGGCAAAGGCCAAAAGGTGATTTCTACTCTGCCTGGTGCTAACAACCGTTCACGGATACTTCATGAAAAATCTGTGGTTTAATCCCGTTGATAATCTTCAAGAAAAATTCTCAGAGAAGCCCCAAATAATATGCTTTTAAAGTTGTTTCTCTATTGTGAGGAAGTAAATTATGAATATAGGGTTTTCTCTTTCTTAGTTTCTGTATCTACAGAAACACACAGAATGAACTGCTAACAATTAAGATGTCACATGAAACTGATTATTGAAAGATTTGAATAAAATGTCCATAGAAATTGTCTTAACATGAAAAATAAGCTCATTGAAGAATACTTGAGATTCCAAATGGATGTGTAATTTTACATCTGTAAAGGTGTAGTGATAAATTCTTTCTGTGACACATGCACATTTACAGGCTTATAAACTAGCATTCTTGAGGTCAAAGATTTGTGCAAGAAGCAACAATAAAGTAAAACTGAAGTTCAGCAAATATGTGAATGACAAACAAATGTCTCTGAATCAGTGTTGAAAACTGTGAAATGAATACTGTGAGTACAAACAAATGAGTCATTTGGTCAAGTTGAATAACTGCAATAAAAGAAAAAATTAGTTCAAATTTACACAGCACTCTCAATTGAAAATAAAATGGCCAATGACTGTGAGTGAGTAAAAGATATTTCAAATGTCTATATCTACTCTGCTGCATACTGTGATTGTTCTTGACTTCATATGACAACTGTATTTTTCCTACTACAAGGCAACTTTTAAAAACAAAGCTCTTAAAAAAAGTATTTCAGCATTGCAGTATAAGGTGTGCATCAATATGCATCCCTAGTGACAACTGCATGTATGCTATGAACTGTTAAGAGATGAAATACATCACAAATGGACAGAACAATATTTATGTCCCACATGTGGAAATTAATTGGTCAAATTACAGCTCATGGTTTTTAAAATACATGATAAGATATACACAATTTCATCAAGTTACAAGCAGCATGAGGTAAATGATATGAATTTCTGTCTCAAGCATGAGTGTTTTGGCTATGAATAAGGCACTACCATTGTATAAGGTGCAGGGGTCACTTTGGAGAAGGAAAGTATTGCCTTACATATACAGTACTACTTATTTATTTGTGCAGTCCTCCTTTTTGTTCCTGATAGTTTTCTCAGACTACAAAGCATGTAGAGGCACGAGTCTTAAGTTTCATGGAGCACGAGGATTCTCAAACTGAATGACCAATGCCCAAAACATGCACAGCTTCTCACTTACATGGCCACATAGGAATATGCTTCACATGTGAAGTCAGCAGTAAATTTTATTTTCTTCCACCCCCCACCCCACCCCCAATCCCGGAGACAGCATCAGTCTTACAGTGTGAAAGACGAGTTCACAAAAAAATCTACATTTGTTTCTCATGAGGCAACTATTGATTCTTGAATACCATGGTCCCATTTTCATCTGGTAATGCTTGCCGTTTAGTAACTATTGAGGATGATCATCATACCAGGGTGTCTGTAATGAGCTCTGAGTAACTATTGAGGATGATCATCACACCAGGGTGTCTGTAATGAGCTCTGAGTAACTATTGAGGATGATCATCACACCAGGGTGTCTGTAATGAGCTCTGAGTGACTATTGAGGATGATCATCACACCAGGGTGTCTGTAATGAGCTCTGACTGACTATTGAGGATGATCATCATACCAGGGTGTCTGTAATGAGCTCTGAGTGACTATTGAGGATGATCATCACACCAGGGTGTCTGTAATGAGCTCTGAGTGACTATTGAGGATGATCATCATACCAGGGTGTCTGTAATGAGCTCTGAGTGACTATTGAGGATGATCATCATACCAGGGTGTCTGTAATGAGCTCTGAGTGACTATTGAGGATGATCATCACACCAGGGTGTCTGTAATGAGCTCTGAGTGACTATTGAGGATGATCATCATACCAGGGTGTCTGTAATGAGCTCTGAGTGACTATTGAGGATGATCATCATACCAGGGTGTCTGTAATGAGCTCTGAGTGACTATTGAGGATGATCATCACACCAGGGTGTCTGTAATGAGCTCTGAGTGACTATTGAGGATGATCATCACACCAGGGTGTCTGTAATGAACTCTGAGTGACTATTGAGGATGATCATCATACCAGGGTGTCTGTAATGAACTCTGAGTGACTATTGAGGATGATCATCACACCAGGGTGTCTGTAATGAGCTCTGAGTAACTATTGAGGATGATCATCATACCAGGGTGTCTGTAATGAGCTCTGAGTGACTATTGAGGATGATCATCATACCAGGGTGTCTGTAATGAGCTCTGAGTGACTATTGAGGATGATCATCATACCAGGGTGTCTGTAATGAGCTCTGACTGATATATGATGGGAGAAGCCTTGAAATACTCTTGTCATTTGAGATTCTGATTCATGAGATGAAATCTCTGTCTCCTTAGGAGATGCTATTGTAATAAATTCCTGCAAGTATTCTTCAAGCCTCAAGTAAGCATCTTGCTGATTGAAACTATTTTCCAATTGTTGAATGTGCTTGTAAGCATCCTAATGGGTAAGCTAAAATAGAACTTCAATAATTGATCTAACATACTACTGAACTGAGCAACTTTCAGTTTCATTATATTTATTAGACATTCATGATTAGATGTTAATGCATTTCATAGCAACTGGTATAGGACATATGTAAAAAAACAATTTATACAGAGCAGGATGAAAAAGCTAAATTAGTTCCCAACTGCAAAACAAATGTTTATGTTTGTTTTTAATTCACTCATACCACCCAGGTTTTTCTACCTCACCTTGCCCTAAAATAATCAAACTACACAGACTGACAACCTGCTTGACATGATGTAAACAATTGTACATGACTGTGTTTCAACTTACACTTTCTTTGACCACAAGAGGACAAAAAGAGGTTGGAGGGGTGGGGTGTGTGTGTGTTATGATGTCTTTTCAATGAAAATAAATGGTTTCAATCTCAAATGCCACGGCATCTCAGAAGACTAAATGAAATAGCAACAATAAAGTTGATCGTTGCTGTTTTCTACTGATCTTGCTCCAAAACTTACGTAGCACAAAGGCTTGCAGTTGAACAGTAATTCATGATTGTCACTCCTGCTTTCCAAGTTGTTCAGCCCAAGCAAAATAGAAATTGGCATGAATGTTCTCCATGTTTGCTGCAATCTCTAAGGGTCTTGTGGACATGGTTTTGCTTCCAGTTCAAGGGACACATGAAAACTGTCGTCATTCTGGGCTATTATTAGGTGCATTAGTTCTTTCAAGCGATGTATCATCTCAGCTATACAACAACTGCCAAACAAAAAATGCAGTGCAAGCTTACTTGATTTCAATAATGTGAGTAACTAAAGATTTGTTAACAATTTTCTGAAATTGTAAAACAGTTATCAAGCCAACACAAAGTTGAGTGTAGCTGCACATCTACGGCCGCTGAAAACACTTCGACAACTGAATACCTTAGAACCATTTGCCCTGGCAGTACCACCATCACCGATCCGCTGGCTATAAGAATGGGGATTGGATCCCCGTTTAGGGCCAGCTGACCCTTTTCTGCCAGAGAGTGACTTTGCCAGACTTCCGTCTGACCCTGGCTTAGATGTGTTTCTGTATGCTCCAGGTTTCATGGGGTTTCTGCCATCAGACCCTGCTTTTGAGAGGTTTCTGTCAGAGCTGGTCTTTGAGAGGTTTCTGTCGGAGCTGGTCTTTGAGAGATTTCTGTAAGAGCTGGTCTTTGAGAGGTTTCTGTCGGAACCAGACTGGGAACCTCCTGGGCCCTGTCCAGCTCCTTGCACCTGTTTCAATGACAGGACTATGGAAGAGGGAACAGGGTGTATGACATCATGATCTTCTACAGGGCAATGCTGGGAGTAGCAGGGTTTATGGTATGAAAATCCTTGACAGGCCCAAGAAAGGAAGCTGAGCAAAGATGGCACAAAGTTTCCTTACAAAAGGAAACATAAAGCACTGCAATAGACTGAGAGAAAATCTTGGGCAGAACAAGGCAATTCTTGACAGTGATGAAAAGAGGAACAGGGTGCATGGTTAAGTCTCCTGGCAATAGGGAACAACTACTGGTGCAGATCTAACGGAAGTACAGCAGGGTGAATAGTATGACATTTCTTGACAAAAGGAACAGAGTGTGGAGATCCAGGATAGGCTGTGCATGATTTTTTTAATAACTTGACCTAGTCAACAAGCTTTACCAGTTTCAAGAGTCAACTGTTGTTAAGGAGTAAAGCCCAGGGAATGGAAGAAAATATATTGCTTGGACATGTAATGCAAACTTCCTCCCACACATATTCCTTTCCACAATCATGCAGAGGGATACCCCTGTGCTTTTTCTTCATATCCAACACACACACAAACACACATACACACACGTGTGCTTGCGCACTGTAAACCATGGAAAACAAATGCCAAGATCCTTTAGGGGATGTGATTTCCACATAGGCCATCTAGCACTTTTTTGGGGGGTGAGAATCTCATACATGGGTCATTGTTGGGCAATGTGTTCTGGTCCTTTGGGTGAGAAATCTTTTGTTTTGTGAGTTCAATTTTTTTCCTCTGGCAACTGAGGAGAGAACTAATCTTTCCAGTTGGCAAAACATGGAAGTGGTGCAGCTTTGAAAGTGTGATGCAACTTGGTTTGGGCAAAACATGGAAGTGGTGCAGTTTTGAAAGTGTGATGCAACTTGGTTCGGGCAAAGCATGGAAGTGGTGCAGCTTTGAAAGTGTGATGCAACTTGGTTTGGGCAAAGCATGGAAGTGGTGCAGCTTTGAAAGTGTGATGCAACTTGGTTTGGGCAAAGCATTGAAGTGGTGCAGCTTTGAAAGTGTGATGCAACTTGGTTTGGGCAAAGCATGGAAGTGGTGCAGCTTTGAAAGTGTGATGCAACTTGGTTTGGGCAAAACATGGAAGTGGTGCAGCTTTGAAAGTGTGATGCAACTTGGTTTGGGCAAAGCATGGAAGTGGTGCAGCTTTGAAAGTGTGATGCAACTTGGTTTGGGCAAAGCATGGAAGTGGTGCAGCTTTGAAAGTGTGATGCAACTTGGTTTGGGCAAAGCATGGAAGAATCTCTTCCCTGAATGATTTCCATCAGTAAAGAAGTGGCAAAGTTATCTTGGAAGCAATTCAAGTCACAACTCCAGGAAACAAAATGGAGACAGATCAAGGATGAACTGTTAAAGTGAAACAACCGCACTTCAAGATAGGTGCAAAGGCAGAGCATCTTTGCCAGGCTAACTTAGCTATTTTGTTTTATTCTGAAACATGAAAATGAAAGATAAAGGAAATGTTCTCTCTGAACAGGCAAAACAGTCTTAATTTCTGGTAATATGATAACCTCTCCAAGACAGCATCACTGCTGTACATAAAGAACCCTGGTGTAGTTTCATATCTACCAAATGTGATCCATTCTGGCAAAACTAGGATTACATTGCTGAGGCACTTTTGCTGTATGGCTTAGATATCTTCTTTTTTTTGTGTTTAGGGTCTAACTAGTTTTTGGCAATTTCTGAAGATAAAAGGACTATGTATCACATATTGTTAGGATGTTCACACATTCCACTTAGAAATAGAGCTGAAAAGGTTTTTTTGTGGGTCTCAGTGTCAAATGCCTGCATTGTTTTGCAAAAATTACGTTATGTAAGTTCAAACTTTATACTCATTTTCCTCTAAAGAGGTTTTTCCAAACCTATAGGTTATATATGCTCTTTAGTTCATCATAACTTTGTCATTTTTCAAGATACTGTGAGAATATGTGTATCAAATTGAAGGAAATTAATTAACTTTCCAACTGTGTTTTGTTTTTTCAATACCACAAGAAATCTACATAACCCTGAATTTGCCAGAACAGGTCACGTACGACATGAATCCATACAGGCAGATCAGACCACATATGGGACATGTCTCTTTCTCCAGAGTCTGTTCAGGGCAGAGTATCAACCCTTGGCTGTCAGCTTGATCAGTTATGGCATCAAGATGAAAGGCTTGCAATATATAACACAGGTTATTTATTTGTCTTTTCAATATGAACCTTTTATATTACTCGTTATAAATAACATTGCACCTGCCTTTGTCTTTGAACTTGGTCTGGAGTTCACAACCCTTGTAATGAATACTAGTAGAATACCTTGATGAATCAAAATTACACCTATATTCCCTATGAAGGCAAAACACAGCCCCCTGTACGTCTCAAAAGCATGTCATTAAATCAAACATCACTGTGAGAATATGTGCGCTTGCACACAGATCATCTTCACACCAGTTCAAACCTGATTGTCTAGGACTGAGGTGAGGCGAGTATTTGGCATTGCCAGTGATGTCAGTGCCGCCAGGCAAATCCCAACTCACCAAGATTTTCTTGTCCCCATCCTTTCTGCCCCTGGAGGCATCAGTGGCTGGGGTGGGACTGTCACCACGACGATTAGGACTGGGTGATTTGCCACTGGGGTCTGAAACAAAGACACACAGAAATGTGAAGGAATTTTGAAAGCTGGTTGCATGATTCTAAAACATCTGACTGCCAGCAACCTTGATATATTGACAACTGAGTACAGTAAGGTGTTGTGCTCTTTTTAAGACAAAGATGAATAAAAGGGATTCAAAGGAAATTTTATAACTTAAACTTTTTAATCAGGTGTGACTCTTATACCTGCATTGTGCATATAATTAAGACTGAAAAAATTGCATTCTCATCACCTTTTTAAAAATACAAGAGACTTTTCAAACAACTGTTGTGTACTCTCGGGTTGCATGAGCATGGAGTTTACTAGGATACATGTGATGTGACTGTAGGCTTTGACAGGAAAAAAACACAATAACACATTTTGTTTTCCAACCATGAACCATGTTCATGTCATTCAAAAGTTTGTGTTCAAGAAAGTAAACTCTGATTTTGTATATTAGAAATTAAAATGTGAAAACTAACAGTTAATTAAAATACCTTAGTTAAAAATGCAAGTTATTCATTATATGCAACTGACTTGAAAAATGACTTACATGTCAAGGAGATGAGTTGCTCGCCAATCAAGGCCTTTGGGAGTTATGACCACTAACTCAAGATGAGCAAATCTTTTATATAATAAACCTAGCAACTAATTTGAGGAAAAGGCAAACATCTATATAAAAGAGTGAAATGAAAAGAACAATAATGTCAATAGCCAATACTGATGTGCAATTATTTTCTAGCATATGCAGCATTGTTATTTTCAGCACCAACAAAGGCAAATGGAGAAAGTGACGAACAGGTAAGCTTTGCTCTTTGAAATTGCTGGAATTGTTTTTTTGACATACCAGTTCAGTCAACACAGTTTTCAAGTTCATTTTATTGCTACAAAGACACAAACAGCAGTATCCCTTAGTTCATGCTCTTCCACCTGCACCACTCTCCCCTCAGAGGAGAGTTCTTGTCTGGCGGTCCCCACTTCCTTCCTCCCTCACCCCCCCCCCCCCCCCCCCCCTTTCCCCCTTTTGCTGCAAATTAATGTTATGCCAGCTGTATCAATTGAAGAGTTGAAGATGGCGGGGACAACCTAAAAATCAGTGAAGAAAACTGCCCAGAACAAAGTTCAGTGGAGGGTTCCAACCCCTTCCCTGTTCCCTCCTCTCATGTAAACAAAAATTTTCTCTGTATTTTTGTCGGTACTTTTGAATACATATATTACGAAAAAGACAAAAAAGTTCAGTGGAGGGTTGCAGTTGAGGCCCTATATTCCCCCAGGAATTGCAAGGGGTAAGTAAAGTCTCAAGCTTTATCAATGAACCACTTGTTCAATAAATACCGGGGAGGCAGCAATGCACATAACTTGTGCTGAAGAATTTTGGGCAAACAGGAAAGCTTAGACAAGTTTAAAGGGTTGGGTAGTTAGAGACAAAGGGGAGGCTACATGCCTTGCCAAGACTTGTGTCTTCTCTTGCTATTTCCTTGCTATTTCGAAAGCATTTTGTAAAAGTGTGAATAAATGCGTACAAAAAGTTGTTCTAACATTTATTTACAGGTGATTCAGAAGTGTCATCCATGCATAGGTCAACCTAGCTGCCAGGTACATCTATGATAAAACAGGTGTAACTGATTAAAAATAACAATTTACCATACCCACCTGCACTGTTGAATGATTTTCATTCAAGTGCTGGATGTTTTGCACTGTGAATTCTCAACAACAACAACAACAACCAAAACAAATTTGCGCAAGACCATGTACATGTACAACATAGTTTGAAGTGCTGTGTGGTTTCAAGTAATTTCCAGCAGACAAAGGTTCATGTGCATCATTATGTGACGGAATCACTTGATCTGCATGCTGATCTAGAACTAAGACTACTAAGTAGTGCTAATTAATGTAATTGTTGAGATGAAAATGCTGATGTTAAAAAAATGTTGAATAAAAGAGAAGTTATTCAGTCCAGAAATGTATGCAGTGTGTGCCAACACAGCTCACAGATCACAAGACATGCTGGAATGTAGCTTCCCCCCCTCCTTGCTATGGTATTCCAGGCTAGCAACATCTAGTTATGAACATTGTACCCGTTTACAAGCGTAGTTAATTTCAGTAGCTCTATTCAACTAATTCTGTCTATCAAAGCCAGCCCTGCTGATCTATCAGCTTTACTTAATTCTGGCAGGCAGTAATACAGAAAGTGAACAAATTGTATTTTGAATTTTATTTTGAAATAGGTAAATGACATATTGCTGTGTGAAAGTTATCAAAGCCAATCTGAGCCACATGAATCATCATAAGATTTTGGGAGAAACTTTGATGCAGGAATTTGAAGTCACTTATGAAGCGGTGCATGCACATTAGTATCATTTTGCTTTTCTGTGGGAATGTTCCTGCTCGCTGTACAGAAGAAGTGATCAGCTTAGACTATGCCTGCGGCTCAGAGGGTACAGAGCGCAGTCCCACTCAAGATAAGAAAATATCTAGCTCTAGTGACTAGGATGTGCAGGTAAGATAGCATTAATTTGGGCATGACCCTCATTCCTAAAACTCATCCTTATGAGTGCCTGGAAATACACAAGAAAACAAACTAAAGGTCTGCATTTGTTTGCCTTTAGCTCATCTATTCCTGTTCCCTAGTGTGAATACACTGAAGCCCATTGGCTCACATAAATAAAAGCAGTTTTCATTATGACAAGCCTACTTCTATCACCTGAAAAAATTTAATAAACAAAAGATATGATCCATTACACAAAATCTTTAAATAAAAGAGGGTTCATCAAAGTGTGCTTCAATAAAAATCTATAATTTTCACTTAAAATAATGTCCTAAACAAACATACTTAAGCATGTTGAATAGGTACTCTCACTTTTTATTAGTGATAAGACATGATTTAAATCCAAATTGACTAAATAACCATTGATGTGCATCTATGCATCTATGGCCAGAGACACTTTCCAGCAGCTAAGGTATATTAAGGAGAAAATCAAGGAGACATTGGAAGCTTGTAAACATTTTCGCGTTTTTTAAGCGTCTACCCAGGGGCGGATCTGGGGGGGGTGCAATGGGTGCAATTGCACCCCCCCCCCAGCGGGACAAAAAAAAAAAAAAAAAAAAGAAGAAAAAAAAGGAAAAAAAAAAGAGATATGTTGATAATGTAGTAATGTAAATGTAATTGCACCCCCCCCCCCCCCCCCAAGCAAAAAGACAAAAAAATGAGAGAGAGACTCAGGGAAAGAGATGTTGATAAATATTGGAATGTAAATATAATTGCACCCCCCCCCCCTCCTCGGCTTAAAAAAAAGAAGAGAGAAGCTGATAAATATAGTAATGTAAATGTAATTGCACCCCCCCCCCCCTCCCTCGGCAGAACAAAAAAGAGAAAGAGATGCTGATAAATATAGTAATGTAAATGTAATTCCACCCCCAGCCAAAAAACTAACTAAATAAATTAAAGAAATAAAATACATAAACAATGATAATACATAAATAAAAAATGGAAAGAGAAATATGTTGATAAATATAGTGATGTAATTGCACACCCCCCCCCCCCCCCAGCCAAAATAAAAAGGGGTGGGTGGGTGCAGAGAGAGAGAGATGCTGATAAATATAGGAATGCACTAGTAAAATTAAATGTAATTGCACCCCCCCCCCCCCCCCCCCCCCCATATAAAGATTATTAAATTCGAGGTATGATCTTGTTGCAAAGACTTTTTCCTCATGTTGTTTTTGTGAATTGTGATTCTTTATTATTAACATCGAACTTATTTAGCACTGTACATTTTCGAGCATGTGCTTCCCAAGAGAGAGACAGTTGGTCCTATCTCCACCCCCCACCACATCAGTGGCAAAATGTATCGCCTGAAAATAGCACTTTACACGCTCAGATTGCACCAGATTGCACCATTTTGCTTCCTTTTTTTAAAAAAATTCCGGGGGGGCATGCCCCCGGCCCCCCCTAGCATGCTCGGCGCTTCGCGCCGTCGGTTCGGCGCTTCGTGCCTTCGCTGATAAGATACAAAACACAAAAAAAAAAACTTTGCACCCCCCCCTTTCAAAACCCAGATCCGCCCCTGGTCTACCCGCTGGAACCGTAGCATTTTCCCGAGACATGAGAGTAGGCAGAACGTTTCGGAAACAGGTTTTGGGTAACATTGGTGACCCTACAACTTCAACCATCGTCATTTTTCACTAGACCAACTGTTTCTAGAAAATCGCCTTGGAATCTGGCCCGACGCGTAAAATTGCCTTCTTTTCAAACGAGTCGTTCGAGATCAAGGCAGTTTGCTTACAAACGCTACTAGCTAGACTGTTTCCAAAAGTCTTTTCTAATGTGGCTGGTTCTCCTCTATGGTTTGGTATCAACACTTTTACCTGGATGATGCACAATGCCAAGGAAATCAAAAGTACACCTGACAGGGTGTGCCAAAAAATGCTTATTTACGCAGCATAATTTCTTCGTGGATGATAAACTGCTCTTGTGACATTACTTCTGAAATACATATCTACATGAAAGTAATATTCCCATTATTCTGTCTAGGATTCATCCTTATGCACTGTGCTAAATTACTCTACACAATTAATATGCTAGCAATGCTACTACATTTGTCTGAATATTTTACTTATGTGTTATTAGTTTTTAAGATTCATTGAGTAAGTAATTTGACTTGGCAGTGATGTTGCTGAATTCTATGGAGGAAAAAACAAACAAACAACTCTAGGGAAATTGATCATTAGTGGATGCTTTTTTAACACATTCACATGAATGGTGATCCCCAAGTGATGAAACAATGAATGTGTAATAACCACTGAATCAAAGTCCTGGTGGTACATCTACTTGGAAGACTAATGGTAATGGTAATCATACACGGTGCTGCTACTGTACGTGGCGGCACTTCAACCTCGATCATGTAGCATGTGCCATAAACTATCTACAGATTTACCTCGACTAAGAAACTCAAGCTCATCATCCTCATGTTTTGATGGCTTTCCTGCAATAATCAACATCCGTGCATCAATCAAGAACAAAACATTTATTGCTTAGTGTATTCTGCAAGTTCAACCACAACCAGCTTGCTCTAAAATGTCTACATGTACACCACAGCGACCTCCAGAGTACATCAGTAAGAGACATGATGACAACATCAACATAAGGATACGTTAACATTTACTGATATGATAATCTATTTTTGTCATTATTATCTGCCAAGAAAGTTGTGTTTTTCCCTCAGTTTGTTAATTTGTTAGTTCATTATTTGTCAAAAAACTCCAAAAGTTCAAGATGGATTCTGAAGAAATTTGATGCAAGGTCAAGGTTCAACCCGAGAAACAATCCATTAAATTTTGGAGCTTATCTGTTATGTGTTTTGGAATAGGAACCACTAACAGAGATTTCATCATGCATCACAAAATTTATGATGTCAAACTGTTGATTATGCCATCGATAGCATTCCACACTCAGAGACATCTAGCAGGCCTAAAATGATGTAAACTTAAATTCATAGTGTCAGGCCTGGCTAGCAGAACATCCTGCCTGAATTAATCATGCAGGCTTCCTCGGCAGAGGTTTGCTCTCTCGGAGTGCTCACTGGTTTCAGTAATGAAAGGACATCATTGAATTAACAAAACGGCAATCACTGCATGCTTGGTGAGTCTCCATCTGAACACAGTGACTCATACATTTTAGGGGCATGCCCATCTTATGTTTTGTGGTTACTCCAGCACAGGAAGGGAACTTTTTCCTTTCGTGGACATTTACTACTGTTCTCTAGAAAATGAAAGAACTGGACCCATCTCATCCAAGTTGCTTTTTACTTCGATCCAAGTGTTGACAGGCATGGCCTGGAAAGGCGGGCCCCTTTCCTTGAATTTGACAATGGACTAATGTCTGTTGAAATGCTTGGAATGGAAAACATGAGTCATAACTGAGACTCTAAGACTGCGGGCTGATGCCAAACTAAGTTTGAAACAAACTTTCTCTTTAGTCAGTATTTCTGCCTGGATCCTGCTCTCATCCAATCAAACTTGAGTTCCCAGCACATTTCACGTGGATTTTTACCTCAGGGTCCGCTAGTCCCTGTCCTAGTCCCATGTACCCTGTTCTTCTACAGTTGAAAGGCTTAAGATGGCAACAGTGTAAAACACATTAGATAAGGTACAGTTCTTGGTAATTTGTTAATATGAAAACATCAGTTGAAGACAGATGAAAAAATGGTATGAGATGAAGTGAAGATATGCAACTTTTCAAATTCCATGTCCATCAGGTGCAGCAAATAAAAAGGGATAATGCCCATACTTATGAGTAAGACAAGTACAAATGAGAAAATTTAAGTTGAAATTTGTACATTTTACTTCATATCCTCTTACTTATTTGTTTTAACAATCACCTTCATAACAATAACAACAACAACAACAACAACAACAACCCAACTCACTTTTAGATATAACCAAGAATTGTAACCTGCGATATGTTTCATTCTGACCAACGGTCAAGGAGCAGTTTCATTGTTTCACACCTGGATCAGACTTGCCCACAGTGGTGGCAAGGCGAGGGACATACCTGACAGGCGCACACACTCCTCCTTGTGATGTGCATTCCATGCCTTCATCTTGCACGCTTTGCTGCAGTAGTACACCTCCTTGCAGCGCGTGCACATGGACAGACGCACCCCCACCGAGCGCCCACACTCGTAGCAGTACTTAAACAGGGGTTTCCTGCCAGACAGGAAAAGAGGCGTTGATTTTGTGGAAATGGGTAATATAGACTCCAAATGGGAAATACATGTACCATGCACTTGAGATGAAAGTACCATCAATGAACCAGATGATGAAACGGTTGTCATGGAGTTTTCTCATGGGAACAGGATTTTCAGCAGAAGCAATTGATAGGATGAAGCATGCACACACACAAATTAAACACAGCAGATGAAGTTGAACAATGAGTAAGATGAAATGACTGAATCACGTTCAAGGTACAATAAATATTGACTGAAACCTATTTATTGCTGGAGAAAAACCTTGTTTGCAATTGAAATTGTCTATGCACATTATCTATTTTTATAAACATTCATGATCAAAATCTTCTCTTTTTTTAAACATCAGATTTCATTTTGCTTTAAGAAAAGTGTTAGTTCATTTGAATACTCTCAGTATTTGTAATGTCCTGGTGAATTGTGATATTTTCCCAAGATTAGATTATCATGCACTAAATATCTACAATTATGAGGAGGGGAAAGTGCAAAAATTAATTCTATCATATTAGTGGGATACGGTGATGATATGCATTAAAAACCCCCATTGATTGATTAATTAATCTTCTGCTACGATCAAAAGGCTCAAATTGGAATGGACCTTCCTGGGGAGGATTGCCTACATTCATCTACAAGTGCAGGGGACTCATGCGCGTATTAGGGAGGACTCTAACATAAACTACACACACGTGCACTATTTGCTCATATTTCTATCTCTAACTCAAACTAGCAACTGTGATTTTCACTGTTTTCAGTCAAGAATGCATTGTAATGTACATGACAGACCTTGAAGACTGAAGCATACTTGACCCTGCTCCATAAAAATCAGTCATTTGTTATCTTTGCATGATTTAGAGTTCTGCATGTACTCAAAAAGATGAGACCCACCACCACCACCACCACCACTCACTCATCCCTCCCCCTTAAAAAAAAAACACTTGCCAAAGATGCCAGAGTTATGAAAACATAAATACTAGGGGTGGTGGTCGTGGTTGTGGTGGTGGTGGTGGTGTGTGTGTGTGTGTGTGTGTGTGTGTGTTGTGTGTGTGTGTTACGGTCCCAAATCCCGTTTTTTATTTCTCTGTGTGGGTTTGGTAAACTGCCTACCCTGTGCTACGTTTTCTGTGTGAGCTAATGAAGCATCATACCACTACCACTATGAATTGTGTGTTTATGCATGTTTTAAGTAAGGAATACTTAAGGATATAGAAGCCAGCCAGACCTCAACTAAATGTAGTTTATTAAGCAACCAGCCATGCCTTTAGAATATTACTGTGTTGGTGGGAGGAGTGAACAGTTTTCAAGTTGGGCGCCAAGCTTGTGCTGACGTGAGACTTCGAGCCCAGAGAATTATGCTGACTGTGTGAGAGACTTTGAACCCAGAGAATTGTGCTGACGGTGCCAGACTTTGAGTGGGACGAAAATGCGCCAATTTTCTCTACTTTCCTATTGGTCCAGAGTAAGAGAACTTTGAAGACATTAAGCGGTAAGAAGTTGTCGAGTCAGCAGGCGCCAAACATCCCCTTCTTCCCATTGGTGAATTTCTGAGACTCTCAATCGAGATGTGGAAGAAGATATAAATACAGGCAGCAGCCTGCTAGCAGGACTGGCGTGTTTGCCCCTCTCCAGGGAGCACCGAAAGAATACAACATGGTATCAATTAAGGCCAGTCTGACCTAGGGGGCAAGGACAGGGAATGACTTCCCTCCCCACCCCCCCTACAGAGATGCGGGCAGCCACTCGCTGACAAGCTGCAACCGAAGTGGAGATGACCGTCTCCTGACCCCGCCACCAGAACGGACGTGAGGAGAGATGAGGCTGATTCAACCCTCCCCTCTGCAGGACCCGCCAATGCCTCCATCGACACCCCTTCGACGCTCCCAAACAACCCCCTTCAGGAGCAGCCATGGGGTCAACTGCCCTGACCCCCTTTGCCAGGGCAACTACAGGGTCACGCTGCCCTAACCCCCTTTAGCATGGACAACCACAGGGTCACGCCGCCCTGACACCCTTCATCATTCCTCCACAGAACGGACTCAGTGAACTCAGATAAGTTTTTACCATGATATAGAAAGGGCTGGCTGGCTGGCTATAAAAACTAAGATTGAACAAAGAAGTTTTTATTATTATTCATGCACGTTGACTTACTGATCATTGTTCTATCACGTCAAGTATTATTAAAGTCATTTTTGTATTTGACCTCTGCATTCATCTTCTCTGTTGTCCTGTCCAGTCGTGACAGCGAGAAAGATGGGTGAATGTTGCAAGACAGCCGTGCGGTTACCCCTAGACATCCTCTTCATTAATAACAAGAGCACGGCCATGTAATACTGTGTGTGTGTGTGTGTTGTGTGTGTTGTGTGTGTGTGTTGTGTGTGTGTGTGTGTGTGTGAGGTGTGTTTGTGCATGTGTGTGTGTGTGTGTGTGTGTGTGTGTGTGTGTGTTTGTGCATATGTGTGTGTGTGTGTGTTTGTTTGTGCATATGTGTGTGTGTGTGTGTGTGTGTTTGTGCATATGTGTGTATATGTGTATGTGTGTGTGTGTGTGTGCATGTGTGTGTGTGTGTGTGTAAAATTGTAGACTTGTATCTTTGTAACTTGCAATTTGGGAAAAATTGTGTGGAAGTTATGTGGCAACAAGTGTAGTTTATTTGACATGACCTTTCTGAAAACTCTCTGCTGGCACACATGTAAATACCAGCCAATCAAATTCACTGGATTTCAAAGCAAAGGGGATTCCTTGCTGCCTTTATGAATAGGCCATTCCAGATTTAACATGACTTTAGGTATATGGGATACATAATTCCACCTTCTCTGGCATCATTCTTCTTTCAGTCCATCAACCACAACATTATTTTAAAGTTCATGATTACAAATATTAAGTGCTTGAAGTATGCTAAAATGGTGAAAAATCTCAAAATAAACCATTGTAGCCTTTGCTACCTTTGTTCTGTATTTTATCAAAATGACATTTCAGGTAACAAGTGACTGATTTTGTGGTGCAAAGTCACATGTAAGGAGACATGACATGCTAAGAAGCCTACAAAAATACTGTTGTTCAGGTAATGAATTCTAATTCATGACTCTTCATTTACCATTTTAACCAGTTTTACTTTTAATGATGATAGAAAAATATAAAATGCTATTTCTTTCATAAGAATATTCCTCTTCTGTATTTATCTACAACTTATATTCCTTGAGCCTTCAGTCCATGGAGCATAGACATCAAGTCTACTGCAAGCAAGCATTCTATTGCGCTAGGCTTGAAATTGGCTGTGATGTTAACATCTATGAGTCCAGTTCATTGCGACCAACTCTGTGACCAACTATGTGAAAGACTACAGCATAATGGCATACATCCTCCCACCGGAAAATTCAATAGACACAGGTATCAGTGATTCCTGTCCACACCTTACAACTGGTTTGCAACGCTTGCTAAGCAGACGATTGAGCTCCGCAGAGTCCATTGCAAAGATATTTGCAACACTACCACTAGTGTTGCTCCTTGAGCTGATGAAATGCAAACAAAAACATAAAAAAGTCACATGATGAAATATTGGGCTCAAATGAAAGAATGGCTTCAAATGTAGTGCAAGTGAATCAGAGGGTGTTGGGATAGAGTCTTTTGTGCAACAGATGAGATCTAAAGGTGAAATCCATGACTAAACAGAATTTCTTATTCTCATTTTGTTGCACATGTGAAGTATAATTGTAACAACATCTCACACTACACTGACATCATAATACAAAGTCCTAATGCTTCTCTCATAACAGCAAATCAAATAGAATACAACTCAAATTTCACACCACACATCATGACCTATGTCCACACAAGTGCACACTAAACACTCACTGTGTAGACAGTGAGCTTGTAACTAGAGCTACATTACAAATAAACAAGAGTGCTCTCCCCTTGGTGAAAGCCAGTCGCAAGCGCGCTCGACAAACCTAACACCTCTTAGTTGTTCTTGTGCCTAAACGCACACAACAACAACAGCAACACGACACATGGTGTCAGAAGTCGGATGATCCAAACATCAGCCGAACATTCCCAACAACCTCGAAGGAAGTCGAACAACACCGACAGATCTCCAAAAACCCGTGAGTACAGAAACAACCTTTCCGAAGCTTTCGCGCCATAACTGACAACATGGCAGACCATTATCTCCCCAGACCAGGCCCGCTCACTTTCGACGGAAACGTCGCTGAAGAGTGGCGCAACTTCGAAACGGCATTTCGAATCTACGCCAAAGCAGCACTAAAGCACAAAGGCCCTGATGAGATCGCGTACACGCTACTAGCTTTTGCAGGACTCGAAGCTGTTGAGAGAGAGAAAACATTCGAATACAGAGGAGAAATCAGAGATGGCGACCGCATCGTTCAGCCAGCGGAAAACAGAGAAGATCCCGACACATTGATGCAGAAATTTCGAGAGTACTGCAGTCCAAAAAAGAACATTCTCATGCAACGCCATCTCTTCATGACTCGCCAACAGCGACAAGGAGAAACGTTCGGAGCGTTCATAGCAGACCTCCGAAAGCTAGCAGCCGATTGCGAGTTTGCACAACTACCAGACGACAAGATGAGAGAAACAGTAGATGCTCTCAAAACAACAAAACGCTTCCCTGCAAGCAGACGAGACATGCAACGACAACAACCACAGCAAACATCAAAATGCAAAAACTGTGGCGGATCACACCAAAGGATCCAGCAAAAGTGCCCTGCATATGGTAAACAATGCAACAAATGTGGAAAGTACAACCACTTTGCACGACTGTGCATGTCCTCAACCTCTTCAACAAAGGAGATCCCTACAAAGCAGTCAAAGAGCAAGTTCAGCTCCCAGAGGCACAACGTGCACCACATCGCCACCACCAGTGATGATGACGAAGACGGCGCCTCCTTCACCATCGACACCCTAACAGCAACAGAAGAAGTCAACGAAGAGAAGGAAGAAGTATTCATAACATTCACCTTAAACAAAAAGCCAATCAAACTCAAGGTAGACACCGGTGCCAAATGCAACGTCCTCCCAACCTCTCTGGTTCAACAGAAGGACATTGACACCAGCTCCACCATCAAGCTCGTTGCCTATGGAGGTGAAACATTCTCCACCGTGGGCACAGCAACCTACAGATGCTGTCATCGTGGTCGCCAACACTCCCTGCGTTTCCACGTAGTCGACAGAAAGGTTACCCCCATCATTGGCTTGCCTGATATCTTTCGCCTGAAGCTGCTCAAGCCAGCAGCAGAGGTACACATCCTCCAAACTGCCAACACACCAGAGTTGAATTCCTTCCATGATCTCTTCGATGAGGAGCTAGGGAAACTTCCTGTTACCTACAAAATGAAAGTCGACCCTAACATCGCACCAGTCGTCCGACCTCCCAGGCGCATTCCAGTCTCAATGAGAGACCAAGTGAAAGATGCCCTAGACGACATGACCAACAACAGGAGTCATCACACCAGTGGAAGAACCCACGGAATGGGTTTCATCAATGGTCGCAGCAGTAAAGAAGAGCAGCAAAGAACTCCGAATCTGCATAGACCCCAGAGACCTCAACAAAGCACTTCAACGTCCCCATCACCCCATGAGGACCATCGATGATGTTATCTCCGACATGGCCAACGCCAAGGTCTTCACCACCCTTGATGCCAAGTGTGGCTTCTGGCAAATTCCCCTCGACCGTGAATCCTCCAAGAAGACCTGCTTCAACACCCCATTTGGCCGCTACAGGTTCCTGCGAATGCCATTTGGAATCAGCACAGCGTCAGAAGTCTTCCAGAGAGCCATGGAACAACTGTTTGCCGGATATCCATGTGAAATCATCATGGACGACATCCTCATCTGGGGAATCAACATCGAAGATCATGATAACAAGCTGCAGCAAGTGCTCCAACGAGCTCGAGAAATCAACTTGAAGCTAAACAAGGCAAAGTGTCACTTCCGTGTTGATCGTGTTTTCTACATGGGACACATCATCTCTGCTCAAGGCCTGCACCCTGATCCAGAGAAAGTCAGAGCAGTGCAGGAGCTGCCGACTCCAAACAACAAGGAAGATTTACAACGCTTCCTAGGTATGATCAACTACCTGTCACGCTTCGTCCCCAACTTCAGTGCCCAAACAGCCCCCCTCAGAGATCTCCTCCGCAACGACTCTGAGTGGTGCTGGCTACAACAGCATGAAGTCACCTTCTCACAACTGAAGGAAAGCATCAGCAACCCCCCCGTTCTGCGTTTCTTCGATGTCACCAAGCACATCACCATCACCTGTGATGCATCCAAGGCAGGACTAGGAGCAGCTTGTCTCCAAGATAGCGTGCCCATTGCCTATGCTTCAAGAGCCATGACCCCCACTGAAGAACGGTACAGCCAGATCGAGAAAGAGCTCCTGGCAGCCACCTTTGCATGCAGCAAATTCGACGGTTTCATCTATGGAAAACCAGTCACCCTTGAAACCGACCACCAACCCCTGGTCACCATCGTGAAGAAGCCACTTCATGCAGCACCAACAAGACTTCAACGCATGCTCCTGAGACTTCAGCGGTACAACCTACACTTCATCTACAAGAAAGGATCGGAACTTCACATCGCGGACGCCCTTTCCAGAGCCTACCTACCAGAAACCAACAGTGAGCCTGAAGACGACTACGAAGTCATGTCTGTTCTGCCCCTCACAACCACAGGTATGCAACACCTCCAGCAAGCAACAGCAAACGACCCCACATGCCAGCAGCTGAAGCGTACTCTCCAGCAAGGTTGGCCCAACACCTACAAGCAAGTACCAGACAACATCAAGCCATACTACGCCTTCCGTGAAGAGATAGGATATGAAGATGGCATCCTGATGAAAGGCCAGCGTATCATCGTTCCTGCAGCCTTACAACACCACTACTCCACGAAACTCCACCAAGGACATCCAGGCATTGAAGCAACAAAGGCCCGAGCAAGGGAAGTAGCATACTGGCCAAACATCATGAATGACATAGAGCATGAAGTAAACAACTGCAAATCTTGCAACGCTTTGCAGTCCAAGCAACCCAAAGAACCGGCCCTTCCTCGTGATGCCCCTGACCTACCATACCAAACAGTGGCAGCTGACATCTTCACCTGGAACGGAAGCAACTACCTGGTCACAGTCGATGCATACTCTGGCTGGTATGATGTCGACAAGCTCCCCATCACCACCTCGCGGACTGTCATGAACAAGATGAAAAAACACTTCTCCGCACATGGAATCCCAGCCACACTGCTCACAGACAACGCCATGCAGTTCAAGTCCCATGAATTTGCACAATTTGCATTAGAATGGCAGTTCTCCCACGTGACCAGCAGTCCCAACTATCCTCAATCTAACGGCCTGGCTGAAAGAGCTGTTCGCAGTGCAAAACACCTCCTGGAAAAATGCCACAGAGATCACACTGACTTCTCCCTAGCACTTCTTCATGCCAGAAATGTGCCAAGAGGCTCTCTCGGCTCCTCTGCACAGCGTCTCATGTCCAGACGTACTCGAACAACTCTTCACATTTCACACAAGCTCCTCCAACCCTCAATCATCACCAACGTCACAGAGAAGCTATCAGCACAGCGATCCAAGCAGAAGAAGCAGTACGACAAGGGCTCAAAGACCCTCAAGCCCCTCACACCTGGCCAGACTGTCAGGATTGAAACCCCTCACGGCTTTGACCGGATTGGCCACATTCTCAAATCAGCTGACAGACCTCGAAGTTACATCGTTGTGTCAGAAGGTCAGACGATAGAGCGCAATCGAAGACACCTGCGACCTACTCCTGAGCAGCACAACCATGATGAAGGTGATGAAGTACCACCACCACCACCACCCATTCAGCCAAGGAACACCACAACTGCCCAGCCACCACCAACTCCAACCTCCACCGATACCAGTGCACCAAGAGAGATGCCTCACAGCTCACCAACTTCCCATGCATCAGCTCCCAGAAGAAGTGCAAGAGTGCACAAGCCCAATTCTAAGTTCAGAGGAGAAGAGTGGACAGTGTAAAAGACATGTGATCAGTGACCCACTCAAGAACGACCAGACTGTGTACTAATTCTGCATGCCCTATAGACCTTCCACTAACAAAACTGAGAACACCTCCCGAGGACTCTGAACCAAAGTGGAGAACTACCTCAAGAACTAGTTCATGTATATATCAGTATTACTTTAATATGTCAATGCATGCTATTTGTAAGAAAGTCCAGTCAAAATATCCTGCTAGTCAACAGTCCAATTAATGTGCTTAATCAAAGGTCTTTTCCACACTCTCCCAATAGTATGTACATCTTATACTTTAAAAGAAGAGAGATGTAGACAGTGAGCTTGTAACTGTAGAGCTACATTACAAATAAACAAGAGTGCTCTCCCCTTGGTGAAAGCCAGTCGCAAGCGCGCTCGACAAACCTAACACCTCTTAGTTGTTCTTGTGCCTAAACGCACACAACAACAACAGCAACACGACACACACTGGTTTTTACTTATGAGGCAATACAGTACAGTCCACCCACACACTCCTAGATGAAGACAGAGAATGAAGCTGCTGACCAGGGTTCTCACCTTACGCTGTGGTCCTGCTGGCTTTTGCGACCTCGGTCTGCCTTGGCTTCAAAAGTCACCTGACTGCTTCGAGCCAATTGGGCCTGAGCTACAGAAGCCCCAGCTCCAGTGTAGAGAAAGCCCTGACTAGGACTGGCACCTGTGTGATGAAGATTGCAGTGTTGTATTACAAAGCCCTGACTACAACTGGCACATGTGAAGATTGCTGTGTTGTATTACAAAGCCCTGACTACAACTGGCACATGTGAAGATTGCTGTGTTGTATTACAAAGCCCTGACTACAACTGGCACATGTGATGAAGATTGCTGTGTTGTATTACAAAGCCCTGACTACAACTGGCACATGTGAAGATTGCTGTGTTGTATTACAAAGCTCTGACTACAACTGGCACATGTGATGAAGATTGCTGTGTTGTATTACAAAGCCCTGACTACAACTGGCACATGTGATGAAGATTGCTGTGTTGTATTACAAAGCCCTGACTAGGACTGGCACATGTGATGAAGATTGCAGTGTTGTATTACAAAGCCCTGACTACAACTGGCACATGTGATGAAGATTGCTGTGTTGTATTATACAGCCCTGACTACAACTGGCACATGTGATGAAGATTGCTGTGTTGTATTATACAGCCCTGACTACAACTGGCACATGTGATGAAGATTGCAGTGTTGTATTACAAAGCTCTGACTACAACTGGCACATGTGATGAAGATTGCAGTGTTGTATTACAAAGCTCTGACTACAACTGGCACATGTGATGAAGATTGCAGTGTTGTATTACAAAGCTCTGACTACAACTGGCACATGTGATGAAGATTGCAGTGTTGTATTACAAAGCCCTGACTACAACTGGCACATGTGATGAAGATTGCAGTGTTGTATTACAAAGCTCTGACTACAACTGGCACATGTGATGAAGATTGCAGTGTTGTATTACAAAGCCCTGACTACAACTGGCACATGTGATGAAGATTGCTGTGTTGTATTATAAAGCCCTGACTACAACTGGCACATGTGTGATGAAGACTGCAGTGTTGTATTACAAAGCCCTGACTACAACTGGCACATGTGATGAAGATTGCAGTGTTGTATTATAAAGCTCTGACTACAACTGGCACATGTGATGAAGATTGCAGTGTTGTATTATAAAGCCCTGACTACAACTGGCACATGTGATGAAGACTGCAGTGTTGTATTACAAAGCCCTGACTACAACTGGCACATGTGATGAAGATTGCTGTGTTGTATTATAAAGCTCTGACTACAACTGGCACATGTGATGAAGATTGCAGTGTTGTATTACAAAGCCCTGACTACAACTGGCACATGTGATGAAGACTGCAGTGTTGTATTACAAAGCCCTGACTACAACTGGCACATGTGATGAAGATTGCTGTGTTGTATTACAAAGCCCTGACTACAACTGGCACATGTGAAGATTGCTGTGTTGTATTACAAAGCTCTGACTACAACTGGCACATGTGATGAAGATTGCTGTGTTGTATTACAAAGCCCTGACTACAACTGGCACATGTGATGAAGATTGCTGTGTTGTATTACAAAGCCCTGACTAGGACTGGCACATGTGATGAAGATTGCAGTGTTGTATTACAAAGCCCTGACTACAACTGGCACATGTGATGAAGATTGCAGTGTTGTATTACAAAGCCCTGACTAGGACTGGCACATGTGATGAAGATTGCTGTGTTGTATTATAAAGCCCTGACTACAACTGGCACATGTGATGAAGACTGCAGTGTTGTATTATAAAGCTCTGACTACAACTGGCACATGTGATGAAGATTGCAGTGTTGTATTATAAAGCTCTGACTAGGACTGGCACATGTGATGAAGATTGCAGTGTTGTATTACAAAGCCCTGACTACAACTGGCACATGTGATGAAGATTGCAGTGTTGTATTACAAAGCCCTGACTACAACTGGCACATGTGATGAAGATTGCTGTGTTGTATTATAAAGCCCTGACTACAACTGGCACATGTGATGAAGATTGCTGTGTTGTATTACAAAGCCCTGACTACAACTGGCACATGTGATGAAGATTGCAGTGTTGTATTATAAAGCTCTGACTACAACTGGCACATGTGATGAAGACTGCAGTGTTGTATTATAAAGCTCTGACTACAACTGGCACATGTGATGCAGATTGCTGTGTTGTATTATAAAGCCCTGACTAGGACTGGCACATGTGATGAAGATTGCTGTGTTGTATTATAAAGCCCTGACTACAACTGGCACATGTGATGAAGATTGCTGTGTTGTATTATAAAGCCCTGACTACAACTGGCACATGTGATGAAGACTGCTGTGTTGTATTACAAAGCCCTGACTACAACTGGCACATGTGATGAAGACTGCAGTGTTGTATTACAAAGCTCTGACTACAACTGGCACATGTGATGAAGATTGCTGTGTTGTATTACAAAGCCCTGACTACAACTGGCACATGTGATGAAGATTGCTGTGTTGTATTATAAAGCCCTGACTAGGACTGGCACATGTGTGATGAAGACTGCAGTGTTGTATTACAAAGCCCTGACTACAACTGGCACATGTGATGAAGATTGCAGTGTTGTATTATAAAGCTCTGACTAGGACTGGCACATGTGATGAAGACTGCAGTGTTGTATTATAAAGCCCTGACTACAACTGGCACATGTGATGAAGATTGCAGTGTTGTATTATAAAGCTCTGACTAGGACTGGCACATGTGATGAAGATTGCAGTGTTGTATTATAAAGCGCTGACTACAACTGGCACATGTGATGAAGATTGCAGTGTTGTATTATAAAGCTCTGACTAGGACTGGCACATGTGATGAAGACTGCAGTGTTGTATTATAAAGCCCTGACTACAACTGGCACATGTGATGAAGATTGCAGTGTTGTATTATAAAGCTCTGACTACAACTGGCACATGTGATGAAGACTGCAGTGTTGTATTATAAAGCCCTGACTACAACTGGCACATGTGATGCAGATTGCAGTGTTGTATTACAAAGCTCTGACTAGGACTGGCACCTGTGTGATGAAGACTGCAGTGTTGTATTATAAAGCTCTGACTACAACTGGCACATGTGATGCAGATTGCAGTGTTGTATTACAAAGCCCTGACTAGGACTGGCACATGTGATGCAGATTGCAGTGTTGTATTACAAAGCCCTGACTACAACTGGCACATGTGTGATGAAGATTGCTGTGTTGTATTATAAAGCCCTGACTACAACTGGCACATGTAATGAAGACTGCAGTGTTGTATTATAAAGCTCTGACTACAACTGGCACATGTGATGAAGACTGCAGTGTTGTATTATAAAGCTCTGACTACAACTGACACATGTGATGAAGATTGCAGTGTTGTATTATAAAGCTCTGACTAGGACTGGCACATGTGATGAAGATTGCAGTGTTGTATTATAAAGCTCTGACTAGGACTGGCACATGTGATGAAGATTGCAGTGTTGTATTATAAAGCTCTGACTACAACTGGCACATGTGATGAAGACTGCAGTGTTGTATTACAAAGCTCTGACTACAACTGGCACACGTGATGAAGACTGCAGTGTTGTATTATAAAGCTCTGACTACAACTGGCACATGTGATGAAGATTGCAGTGTTGTATTATAAAGCTCTGACTACAACTGGCACATGTGATGAAGACTGCAGTGTTGTATTATAAAGCTCTGACTACAACTGGCACATGTGATGAAGATTGCAGTGTTGTATTACAAAGCCCTGACTACAACTGGCACATGTGATGAAGATTGCTGTGTTGTATTACAAAGCCCTGACTACAACTGGCACATGTGATGAAGATTGCAGTGTTGTATTACAAAGCCCTGACTACAACTGGCACATGTGATGAAGATTGCAGTGTTGTATTACAAAGCCCTGACTACAACTGGCACATGTGATGAAGATTGCAGTGTTGTATTACAAAGCCCTGACTACAACTGGCACATGTGATGAAGATTGCAGTGTTGTATTACAAAGCTCTGACTACAACTGGCACATGTGATGAAGACTGCAGTGTTGTATTACAAAGCCCTGACTATGTGGTGGGGTACGGGCAGTGCTAGCCTTGCTCCTTCACGTGTAGTGAGAATCAAACTGCTTCTCCTCCCGGTTGCAGAACCATCGATTGCATGATTTTATTAGTCGATTCTTTTCTTGCAGTATCCCTAGTATGCATTCGTGTACTATGAATTCCATAGTTCTGTAGCGTTGTATTAAGTGGGAGCCCTTTGTAAAGGAATTTACGTCGGGATATCAAAGAGTAGAGATGCGTTCCGCCCACCACCATCTGGGCATCCTTAATCTCGCAACAACTATCTCGGAAGAAATCCCAAGAGAAGATACACGGGTTAAAGGTGATGCCTTCAGCTGGCCAGAGCAGAGTGATTATAGAAGGAGCGATTGTGCCAGTGGGAACAAGGGACAAGCCCTGTCAGATCAGAGGGAGAATGGAGTTCTGTTCAGAACAGAGGGGTGGGGCCAGAGGAGATAAGGGTTGGAGAGGGAGAGAAGGAACGGGGAGAAGAGATTCAGCAGGCGAACAGGGAAGGGAGTGGACACAGTTTGCGTCATGTGCCCTTGTACACTGCCATGTAAAGAAGGCGAATAAAGGAGTTAAAAAAGTCACCGGCCCAACTTGTCCTCTCGATATCCCATCCACGCTACAACATCGACTGCCATGCTCGACAGCCATGCACCTACCACAACCACAACTGTGTTTCGTGCCGTACGCGTCTGTGGTGATGCGGAATCACAGAGAGAGACGGCGAGGCGTCCGCTTCGTGTACCTGCTTTATTCAACTGACTACAAGCCTGTGGGGAGAGTAGGACTCGCGGGAGAGACAAGAGGAGCCGAAGGGAGGGAGGGAGATAACTCTTCTTGGCATACTAGCTACACGTAACAAACTGGCACATGTGATGAAGATTGCTGTGTTGTATTACAAAGCCCTGACTACAACTGGCACATGTGATGAAGATTGCTGTGTTGTATTACAAAGCCCTGACTAGGACTGGCACATGTGATGAAGACTGCAGTGTTGTATTACAAAGCTGACTGGCACCTGCAATAACCCCATACAGACAGGCATACAAAGCTTTGAAAAGCATCTGCAATGACTGCAGGCAGGCAGACAGAGGGATGGAGAAACAGATGGATGGACAGATGATGGATGGATGAATGGACAGATAGACATGCTGACATACAGAAAGACACACGTACATTCAGAAGGACAGATAAATGCACAAACATGAATAGACACGGAGAAGAAGAGAAATGGACTAGACATACACCAGCTTAGATATACATGTTTAGTTGGACATGAAGATAGATACACATACACACACACACCCCAAAGCAGATAGATGGAGAGAAAGGAAGACAAGACACTGACACAGAGCTTTGCTTTGTCTTCAGACTTCTCTACTTGTTTTCATTCTTTTAAAGAAGGAATCATCTATGGTAGCATACTTTAGGGATTGACAATGGGGTTGGCGGGTGGCGGAGCTGTTGAAGGAACACAGTAAAAAGCAGTCCAATACTGTTCTACCATTACAAGGGGAGACACTACGCTAACACGGGAGAATGCGATGGGACACCTAATGAAGACAGGAATACATAAGAGGACATGGACCTGCAGCTGGCATGCACTGTCTTCTTAACATGACAACAAGGTAACTGCAAGGTAATGGGCACCATTTAATTGTACTCGTTTTGCAAGTCTAAAACAATGGAACAGCCTATACTTCCTGGGTCCTGGAGGAGAATGGCTTTCCCTTTGAACATCAAAGTGAGACTCCAAATTCGTCAAGTCACCTTGTGGAATATGAATCATTTGTGATGCATGCAGCATGCCTGAGTGGTGTGACCATTTTGCAAGACAAGAGAGAACCTATTTCCATCTCTATCCATTCATTTATTCATTCATTCACCCATCCACCTATCTATCCACCCATCCATCCATCCATCCACCCATCCATCCATCCATCTACCCATCCCTCCCTTATCCATCCATCCTTTCATCCATCCATCCATCCTCCCTCCCTCCCTCCCTCCAGCCATTCATGCATACCACAATCTATGTGCAAAGGCAATATTGTCTCTCCGATGCTGTACAACCAGTTTCCAATCTCCCAAGACCTGTGGCATTCATCAGAGACATTGGTTCTCATCTCCTTGGTGCCCTCCTGCAGACTTACTTCTCCGTCCAGACCTTGCCTCCTCCTCCAGACGTAGCTTCTCTCTCTGCACAGCCTTGATGCGCAAGATGTCACCCAGGTGTGCCAGAAGCTTCCGCCTGGCATTGAACATCTCCCTCTCTGAGATGGTCAGTGCGTGATAGGGCATGTGCGCAATTCGCCTGTCCTGCGGTGCAAGCAAGGCATGCAGGCATTCACGGTGCACAGTGAGCAAGACATGCACCCCAGCCCCTGTGTCTGTGATGAACATGCAGTGTGAGCATTGCATTCTATTGCACTTAAGACTGCACTGAATTGTATTGCACCTCATTTTGTTGCATTTCAGATTCCATTGTATTGCATACTGCATTGATTGAATTGTATTGCATTTGGTTGCTGTTCAGATTTCTTTGCATTGCATATTGCATTTTGTTGCATCTGAGATTTCACTGTATTAATTAATAGCACATTGCATTGTATTTTATAGCACTGCATTTTTTTGCACTTCAGATTCAATTGCATTGCATATTGCCTTACATTGTATTGCACACTGCATGATGCATTGCATTCTATTGCACATTGCAATGCATTCAACTGAATTGCATTTGGCTGCAGTTCACATTTCATTGGATTGGATTGGATTTTGTTACTTTTCAGATTCCATTGTATTGCATTTTGCATTATGTTGTACTGTATTGAACACTGCAAATGCACTGTATGCTACTGCACATTGCATTACATTGAACTGTAATGCATTTTGTTGCAATTCATATTACATTGTAATTCATACTGCCCTGGATTGCACATTGGATAATGCACTGCCCTGCATTCCATTGAACTGTATTGCAGATTGCACTGTACTGCACTGTATTGCACTGCTTTGCATTTATTGCATTGCAACTGCTGCATACAGGAAAACATGCCATGTGAAACGTTTGGCACTGTGCTGAAAAAGGGTCAAATCTCATACCATCCTCTTTGGATGTCTTATGAGAGAAAACAGATAAATTACTACATCTTACATTGTTGTAGTGGTTGTGTGGATTTGTGAGGAGGGATCTGGACATTGTGCTTTTAATACAGGATTTCTTAAAAGAACTGCTAAGATGTTTAGATGAAACAAGACCGCATGCCCATAAAAGCAGACTTTGGGGGTAGGAGGAGGAACCTTCAGGAACTTCCATTCCAGACGGCAGGGATTGCAACACGAGTGGTCCCAAAACATTTGATATTCACTATAAACTCTTTATTTCATGGGAAAGCTGCAAGTAATCGTATCACCACAACAATGCTGCCACAGTATGTTAGGTTCTCTGGACTGCTGAGGTATACCTTCATCTGCTGCTGTTTTTATGCAATGCATATCTCTATGCAGGGGAAAAAAGAAGAAGTGCACATTTACTTACCAAGTTGTACATGTAGTAAGCATAGTCTACAGCTGTTCCAATTTGACGTTTGGGGTTGACTGCTACAGGGGCAAGGATGTCACCCCCAGCTTTGATCAGCTTGTCAATCTGGAAAATCATGGTGGAGGGGATGTTTCTGCGTGACGTCAAATTCACAACAATGCAGGGGATGGGAGGTATCAAGGCTATGCTTGTTTCCCAAAGCTTCTCGCTGCTTGTAATGGTCATTTTGGTTAGTATGATCCCCCACCCCAGCTGCCTCTTCTACTGTACATAGTCCCCCAAATACTGCCAATGAGCCTATCATTGTCTGCCTGTCTGTCTGTCTGCCTGTCTGCCTGTCTGTCTGTCTGTCTGTCTGTCTGCCTGTCTGCCTGCGACACGCGAATGTGCGCACACACACACATCAACACATACATCAACACATACATCAACACACACATCAACACATACATACACACACACATCAACACATACATCAACACACACATCAACACACACATACACACACATAAACACATACATCAACACATACATACACACACACACATCAACACATACATACACACACACATCAACACACACATCAACACACACATACACACACATAAACACATACATCAACACATACATACACACACACACATCAACACATACATACACACACACATCAACACATACATCAACACACAATTCAACACATACATCAACACACACATCAACACATACATCAACACATACATCAACACACACATACACATACACACACACACACACAATGAGAGGCAAGAGGGACACCAGCTGAATCTCACCAGGCAGAGTCTGGCGTGGATGGAGCGCCGTTCCTCATACTTGGTGGAGGAGGCCACACACAGTGCGTTGCCCACACCATGGGTCAATGGCAGACTGGGGTCTGCTCCAAAAGCCAGCAACTCATCCACTGCCTGCAGATAGACATACAGACAGCCTGGCATGAACAGTAAAAGCTGTTTTTAAATGCTTCTGGACCAAGGCAAGTAACTTGCATGACATCCCTTCAAAACCACCAGAGGTTGTTTAGTAAACGTGACTTGAGATCTAGGTTTTAATATATATAAAAACCGCTGGCGCTGAACCTCCAGGTTTTGGCATATTAAAAAAAAATGTAAAAAAAGATAGGGTTCGACCCCGCAATCTCTCGAGAAAAGAGGGGGAAAACACACACACACACATAAAAACACAAAAACCCAGGTCGGGTTCGAACCCACAACCTCTCGAAAAAAAGAGAAGAAAAAAAAGTTTCAGCGCAGAATCAAACCTGGTCATACATGACCAAGAGACGAACGCTCTACCAGCTGAGCCATTAGAGAATTGCTATGACGGAGTGTTTGTAAAGCATGTAAATCCATTTCTAAGCTATTGGCCCAGGAACAATCGACCATATATTTAAAACATGATGGATAGGTTCAGGAAAGCTCCTATTATGACATGTTTTGTTTTCCTTTGGCATGTCATAGACTCTGAATTAACACTCACACAGTCACACAGAGGAGGAAGTGTATTATACTTTATAGATGTTCACACCAGACATGTGCATGTGTGGTACTGCTACCGAGTACCGTCGTTCTACAAGCAACGAGTCAATCCTGATAACACGATGCATAACTGGTAGGTTTTTAGGCTAGATTTGCTTTGAAAAGTTGCAGAAAATCTTATGGTGGTTACAATCTGAAGGTATAACAAGTTTTGACAAGGAAAAAATCAAGCAACTATAACCATTCTGACCGTTGTCAGCCATGTTTGCAGAAGCTCCTAATCTCGCTGGAAACAAGATTTCATACTCTTGTCGTGGAACCAAACGACGAAAAGATTGACCTGATTTTTCAATACAAACACTGTATTCATTTTGTTGTTTAGACTGCAAGTGTAACTTTTCTGACTTGCGTTCCACTCAACACATTTTTGACCTAGTGGACATGTACTCGATTAATTGACTCGATTAAATTGAACTGATGTATTTGATATACATTTGTATTAATCCTGAAAAATTAGGAAATCATACTTCATTCATTCGAGCATTAGTCTTGACAGCATTCAGCGGACGAAGTAAACATCAATCTACTTCAACCATAACGTAAGTGCGAGTTGCAGACGAAACTATCACCGTCACATGACACGGTGACGCCAAATGTCAAATCACTGCTATCTTGGAACAGAAAGGGATCTCAGCACTACCTGCTCCATTCTTGAAAGCTTTGGAGAAAACTCTGGCTTAAAAGTCAGCTATGAAAAGAGTGCCATTCTAAGAATAGGTCCCCTCAAAGACACTCAGGTCAGACTATGCCAGGAAAAGAACTTTACATGGACTTCAGAGGGCGTTAAAACACTTGGAATATTTTTCACTAATGAAATAAGCAAAATGACTGAAATAAACATGAATGAGAGATTTAAGAAAATGGTTATTCTATTACACAAATGGAAATCTCGTAACCTCACCTTATATGGTAAAATAACAGTCATTAAGATGCTAGCTTACCCTATTATACTATACCCATTGACAAATCTACCTGATCCAACCAAGAATCAACTGAAAGCAATAAACAAGGAACTGTTTAAGTTCTTGTGGAATGATAAACCTGACAGAATAGCTCGAAAAGTAATGTGTCAAAAGATAGAAAAGGGTGGTTTGAAAATGTTAGATGTTCAAAGCTTTCAATCAGCAGTTAAAGCAAACTGGATAATACGCTACACCAACTCTAACAATCAAGGAGAATGGAAAACAACATTTAGACATTATCTCAGTAAGATTGGGAAAGAAAATTTCTTAAATTCAACATTGAATGAAAAACACCTCAAGCTGTACATCCCTCAAAACACCTTCTTTTATGATGTAATGAAGCACTGGAATAAGGTTGTTGGGATAGAAAATCCTGCTGACAATATACTAGAACAATCCTTGTGGTATAATTCAAATATATGTCATTGCAGGGTACCAGTCAAATCCAAAAAATGGGCTGACAAGGGTATCTTGCAGGTGAAACATATTGTTAAAAACAATGATCTAGTCAGTTTTCTCAATCTGAAGACAAAGTTCAAATTGGATGCAGAGGATATCTTCACTTATCAAACAATAAAAAAGTCTATTCCACAGGAATGGATGCAAAAAATAAAAAACGACCAATGTCAAAGTCAGTGTGAGAGAATTAGTGAAAGAATAAATAGGGTATCAAAATGCACTAACTTCTTTTACTCAGTTCTAATTGACAACATGGACATAGACATTCATTCCCAACAAAAGTGGGAAAAATCATTTGAGGGCAATAACATTGATTGGGAAAGCATTTATACTCTGCCAAAGCAATGCACAATAGACACTCAGCTAAGAACCTTTCAGTTCAAATTCTTGCACCGGATTACATCAACAAACACCTTCCTTCTACGTATAGGAAAATCATCATCATCACTTTGTGGATTTTGCTGGTGTTGTATTGAAACACAGGAACATATATTCTGGGAATGTCAAGTGATACAAGATTTCTGGAGCAAACTACAGCAATATTTAGAAAGCAGAAAGGCAACATTTTCCAAATGTAAATATTCCATATTCTTTGGTGACAAGCTTGCTCCTCCTATTGTAAATCTTATCTTGATATTAGCCAAAAAATACATTCATCAAGCAAAGTGTCGAAATTATGAAATAGCATTTGACTCCTTTAGGCAAGTCCTTCAGTACACATACAACATTGAGGAAAGAATTGCTTTCAGAAATGGTATATTGGAACAGCTTCAGAGCAAGTGGTTGCCAGTCCTACCAATATAAATAAAAATGCCATAAACATTACAAGAAACTGTCCTTGCCCAACGCCTCTTGGACTCCTCAAACCCCCCCCCCCCCCCCCCCCCCGCCCTCACCCCCCCCCCCTCTCCTCTCCCTTTCCCCTTCCCATTCCAGATCTCATCTCCCATGCTCATCTGCCCCCATGATAACTACAGCATGTAATTTTATGTACAATTCTTCAGGTTTTCTATCCTTTTTATTTTTCTTCTTAATATTTGTTTATTAATTATTATGATTAATATTTATTATTATTATTATTATTATTATTATCATTAGTTATTAATTGTTAATTGTTAATTATTTATTATTTATTGTTAATTACTATGTATTAATTATATATATATATATATTTTTTATTTATTATTATTATTATTATTATTATTTTTTTTTTTTTTTTCTTTTTTACTGTTGTGAAAAGTTTTGGGCAGACGTATGTGTATACCCCCCTTTCTGAATAAAGATATTTTTAAAAAATAATTAAAAAAAAAAAAAAAAAAAAAAAAAATCACTGCTATCTTACGGTCGAAATAATCGGAGAAAGTCTGAATAATCTGAGAAAGAAAATCGAATTGGTTTATTATGTGTATGAATACGAGTTTTTTTAATCGACTTCGGTCAATTTCGCGCTGCCTTGCAGTGATGATTTGAATACGAAGCAGTCGTCTGCAAGGCAAAAACGATCTCGAAGCCAGCGAAGCCAAAGTTTCGACCATGAATGGAAAAAATCGTATTACGACCGTCAACCACTTTCTCTTCAAACCTCGATTCTGAAAATTTGATACATTCAATCGGACCTAACTTTCAGTTAGTATGCAAAATCTCAAGGAAATCCGTCCAGTAGTTTTTGAGATATAAGCCGTGGAGTCGGGACAGGCAGACAGACAGACAGACAGACACACACACACACACACACACACACACACACACACACACACACACANNNGAGAGAGCCTAGCAGACGACAATTTGGCTCTGGCTGGCTGACGCAACAGGTGTCTATTTTTACCCTGCGGTAAAATTATTCAGCCTCTCCACACCCCCATATCGATTTTTTGACTGTGCAACTGGTTGTGTGCTGCAGTCACTTGCACAGTAAAAAAAGCGTTTGGGTCTCTGTAAAGCACACCTGCTTGGCAAAGCTTGCTTGCCCACGTGTGGTGCAATCCTCTCACTCAGAATTTAAAAAAGGCATGAGTCGCCCAATCAATTCTAAAAAGTGAACAGCTGCCTCATTAGGGGTGAGCTGGCAGCCCCAACTTGTATACTACTTACTAATGACCGCAATATACCGCAATATACCGCAATATACCGCAATATACCGCAATATACCGCAATACCCCCAAATACACTCTCAGAAAAGAAAAAACATCAACAGATCGATGCTAAAAACGTGCTTTTGACGCAGCATTTCAACCACAAGAGAGAGAGCGAGCGATCGTAGTTGACTTTGATACCATTAGAATGTGAATGACATGGGTAAGGCTATTGGCTGGCTGGAGTCACGTGACTCATTCTGGCTTCTGGATTGGCTCAAAGTGTAAACAATATGGCGCTCTTCTCAATTATCGGTTGCTGTTCAATTTCGTTCGGTGATTGATATTGCGCGATCATGCCGAGAAGAAAACAACGTTCGGAGAAGTTTAGACACAGTAGATCACGTAGACGCCTTGCAAAACAGGCTGCATGTATTCGACAGCAGCGTAGGGCTCAAAACAGTGTTTCGACGGCAACACTGACTAAACCTTCATCTCTGCCTGCCACGACTAGTACAAGCACTGATGTCTCTGCAAAAAGATCCCAAGATTCTCCTCAACCGAGCACGTCAAGTGGATTTTGTGGAGTTAAACGAACTCTGATGAATCAGATGCTGATGTTCCGCTTGCCGCGGAGCGAGTACTGAAGTCAGTTGCTGCGACTACTAGTGAGGATGAACTGCCAACAACGATCGTCGAAGCGGAACATCAGCATCTGATTAATCAGAGTTCGTTTAACTCCACGAAATCCACTTGACGTGCTCGGTTGAGGAGAATCTTGGGATCTTTTTGCAGAGACATCGGTGCTTGTACTAGTCGTGGCAGGCAGAGATGAAGGTTCAGTCAGTGTTGCCGTCGAAACACTGTTTTGAGCCCTACGCTGCTGTCGAATACATGCAGCCTGTTTTGCAAGGCGTCTACGTGATCTACTGTGTCTAAACTTCTCCGAACGTTGTTTTCTTCTCGGCATCATCGCGCAATATCAATCACCGAACGAAATTGAACAGCAACCGATAATTGAGAAGAGCGCCATATTGTTTACACTTTGAGCCAATCCAGAAGCCAGAATGAGTCACGTGACTCCAGCCAGCCAATAGCCTTACCCATGTCATTCACATTCTAATGGTATCAAAGTCAACTACGATCGCTCGCTCTCTCTCTTGTGGTTGAAATGCTGCGTCAAAAGCCAGGGGTGAGGAAAGTGGTAATTTTTTGGTCGCCTAACGGGCTAGTAAATTTTGAAATTTACTCGCCCAGACAGGTTTTTACTCGCCCAGACAATAATGACACATTCTCCAGCCTCTGTGTCTTCCGTTGGCTTCTTGGCATTTTCGTATGCCTTCAGTCGCATGATGTGACCCTTAGATGTTTCATGATGCTTGATGGTTTCAAGCTTGAAACTTCGGTTCCCCTGTACCCACGTTTCCACGCCGTATCGCTGACCCACATCTTTCGCGTACGAGCAAGCATCACAAAACATCGCGTTCTGTGTTTCATCGTACCTGAGCCAGGGCCTGTTGTTCTGCCAAGACGCCAAAAACTTTCTCTCCCTTCCCTGTTCTTCATAAATCTTGTTGTAATTGGCCTTTTCTTCAGTTGTTTTGTTTTTTTGGGGAGGCGGCTCACTAACATTCATCAAGAATCGCCACATGATGAAAGATGCGATAGCACGCAGACGACAAATTATTGCTTTCTGATTGGTCAAATGGCCATTGCTTACAACAGAAATGAATTCTGATTGGTTGCGACTAGCCATGATCATGGTTAATTTTAGCCCGAAGTTTCTTCGGTTCGTATTATGGTTATTGAGCGCGACACGTGGACATAGGCACCCGAAATAAAGACGCTGAACAACGCAAAAACATTTGGTCGCCAGTCGGGCGAGTGCTTTTACCATTTTTGGTCGCCCGGACACATTTTTAGTCGCATCGGGCGACAGGGCGAGTGCTTTTCAGCACCCCTGAAAGCACGTTTTTAGCATCGATCTGTTGATGTTTTTTCTTTTCTGAGAGTGTATTTGGGGGTATTGCGGTATATTGCGGTATATTGCGGTATATTGCGGCATATTGCGGTCATTAGTAGTACCCGGAGCGAGTGAAGACGCTCTGTTGAGTAAATTGAGTCAGAATGTATCTTTCTCATTGAGTGTAAATTCTGTACGAATTCTGGGAAAATACAAGTTTCTTATTAGTCGCTGGTTTTGTCTTTTCAGGCCAAACCATTATCCGGTATATTCTATGAACAGTTGAATTCTTATCACTGCTGACTGAACGTACTCCCAGCGTCTGTCTGCAAGTCGCCTAACATCAAGTTTGTACCTCGGTGTGCCCTCTTCGTCACTTACGTTCCGGTCTCAAGTACTTCTCCCGGTAGTCCTCTATGACTACAACTTCGTCTATTCCTGGCAACGGCAGCCTGATAGGTCTAGCGAAGACGCCTGGGGACGGGCGTGGAAAATGCTCACATGTTGTGGCATTGCAGTTCTAGTTAGGACTGGTTGTAGGAAGATTGTGGTATCAGCCGCCTTCCGAACGCCATGTGCGTTGTTTTAGTCTAGTGTCCCAGAGAAGGAGGAAACTCCTGTCTCTCTAGACTGTCGGATTGAAGCTCAATCCGAGTCGCGGAACGTTTCCGTGAAAGTAGGAAAGACAACGCTAGCGCACTCGCCTGCCGCCGCAGCGAGACCGCGCAGCCTTGGTTGCTAGGGTGAGCAACGGAAAGTTGTGAGATGCAAATTGGTTCGCTAGTCAGGACGAAGCGACTCACACCTGTTCTGACTGGGAAGAGTGGAATCCTACTGAGTCTGGACTTGCTGTCCGACTGCCGACTGACTTGGAGCCTAGAAGCTGTCTGTCGGAACCTCGACGGGAGAGAGGGACTGCTGTACCTGCCCGCCAACTGCGACGGAGACGCGCGTGAGTGCGCTCTCAACCTGTACTACCTACGTTCGTCTACGGAGTGTCGCCGCTCCTAGAAACTGGTCCTAGCACTAGGCTAGAGGACTGAATGCTTCTGTGAGTGAGAGAAGTTGTGGGTAGGGTCGTGAGTTGTGATTTTAGAGGTTGTGTTCTGGATGTGTACGTTTTCTGGACTTCAGTAACGGTGAGAAAACCACCTGCTTTCTCCACTATCAGTGTTTTTCTCATTCATGATTACCAGGGGGACTGGACATGCTTATGAGGGGAAGCGCAGGGGAAGCGCTCTGGTCTGAACTCTGAACTATCTCTATTTAGCTTGTGTGACGTAGCGGCGGAAGCCCGCGTCAGCAAGGGGAAGGGGGTAGCCTGCGAGGGGGGTTCTGACTATATTTGGATTTGGACTTGGAGATTTGATTTGGCTTATTGTGTGTTAAACCCGTGAAAGGTAACGGACGCTCCGCTGCTTCCCTGGGTTGCGGAGGTTGCTTCACGGTCTAATTGAGACTCGCCCGAAGTTTCTCTGGGGAGTGCGCGGGAGTGTCCCGCGCCCTTAGCGGTGTAAGCACTCACGTGCAGTGCAGGGGGCTGGGTGCTTCGTATATTCTGGAGAGTCTGCGGGTTGTCGCGTATCGACGAGGGTGAATCCCTTCCGTTCTCTCTCTGTGGGCGTGCGGAGTTTGCCAGTGTCCCTGTGTTTGTGCTAGAGTGTGTTTCTACGTGTCCTGTGAGAGGGGATACCTTTTCTACTTGTCCTGTGAGAGGGGACGTTTTCTCTGGACGATACAGTGAGGGTGGATTCGTCCCAGCAACTCTGGTTTAGAAGCGTATTGTGTAAATTCTCTTAGAGGGGTTCTTTGTAATTCTGAATGCTCTGTGGGATTTGAAAGGGTTTATTAACTTAACGTTCTAACGTTAATTGTCCAGCAGTAGGAAAGTGTAACTTCTTTTAGTACAGAAGTGTGGTTGTAATTTCTTTTGGTACAGAAGTGTTTGGTTAACTTCTCTTTTGTGAGATTTCAGTAGTTCTATGCACGAGCGACAGAACGAGGGGTTGAAAGGGAGGATTTTTGGAGAGAGTTTCTGGATTAATTCCAGGTTCGAGAGTTCCTGTAGTGGAACGTGAAGAGTTTTGGTTGTGATTTACGTTGTTAGCATTCCCCGTTGCCGGCAACGTAGATTGGTGTATATTTTGTGAATATCTTTGGTCATGCTCTTTAGCGGTTGTCACCTTGCTTTAGCGTGGCCAGGTTGATTGTTTATTTTTGCCTGTGTTTACAGCGGAAGTGCGCTGCCACCTTGCCTTCCGCTGTCGACTCTGAATTTTCTTGTTGTTTATGCATTGTTGATCGCATTTCTGTGCGTCCACTCTTGAAGCCCCTGAGCGACAAGAGTGGACATTTGTGATTAATCATTGTTGTAATTGCCTTATCCAGATTCAGTGGTTTTTTCTCACTTGTTGTTTCAACATTGCTTGTTTATTTGTGGTGTCCCCCCAAGGAGTGGTGGTCGGGTTTTGCTTGAAAACCCACTGTTATAATTGCCTCTCCCCTCTTGGACGAGTACCTCGTTCCTCGAGGATGAGGATTTCCGAATTAGAGTAGTTATAACACGACACTGTCCATGATCGGTGTAGTTGTGTAGATTTACTGTACATGTTCGTAATATGACCGGTCTGGAAGCATTGAGCTAGACTTCCGCTTGGAACCGTAAACACCTACAGTGGTGGCTGCTTTCACTAAGTATTCTTCGTAAGGTCGTCTTCAGTTATTTTTGCCCAGTAGCTGTTCTAAAAGTATCTTCCAGAGTCAGAACTTCGATTATCGTCTTGCGGAATTTACAATAAATTACTCAAGATTTTCTTAGCTTTCCTGTCAAAAACATATGTGAGCTCTGCTTAAATTCTCACAAGTTAATGTTGACATATTGGAAGTTAGAGTTGGCAAAAGCTATTAATCTGGAAACACGAGAAAAATGTGTCTAGCAATTGTAAGCAATAAAGGATAACAAATTGTTTAGCTGAAGCCAGCACATTCCTTTGAAGTGCCTGCAGTTGTTCTACTCACCGCTCTCACCAAAATTTAATGACAAACTCTGTGTTTCAGGGGACGGCACTCTTACCAGGAGGGAGGTGGATGACATGCTGGGCTGAGTCTAGAGGTACAATCCCCTTTTGAGGACATCAGCTGTTTACTTCTTAAGCAAATGACAAACAGTCGGTCAAATATATGGGTACAATGCACATCAGCGCTCCAACGCACTCAATTGAACATGTACACACAGACTAATGGTGATGATGATGATGATGATGATGATGATGATGATGATGATGATGATGATGATGATGATGATGATGATGATGACGATGACGATGATGATATTATCCCGACAGAGGCGGCGATAACAAACTGGTAGTCAGACATACAGACAAACGGATGAAAAGACAGACAAATGGATGAAAGTCCAGACAGAGAGAGAGAAAGAAAGACAGACAGATGTGTGGACTGATGGATAGACAGATGGATGAATGTATGTCTGGACTGATCGATAAACGTAAAGATACAGACAAATAGACTTACGAATGGACGCATTGACGGGCAGACAGAAACAGGAACAAAAGAAAGACGACAGAACAGTCAGGTATACACACTTCCAAAAACAAGACGCTGTGATGAAAAGGCATTTAGTGAAAAACACTCTCACTGTACCTTCAGTCCCAATGCCTGGGGTTCGATACAACGACAGTCACACTGCAATGGAAGTGCAAGGGCAGCTATAACCAGTGCTTTCGTTCTGATAAAGGGAAATACAACAAACCTCAAAACTAAAACAATTAAATATGATAACTAACAGCAAAACATAGCAACTGAAGAAACAAAACAGATTACTGACAGTCAGCACGTAGCCTTCAAAGATGCAAGAGAAAATAAAGCAATTCTCAAGGGAGAAAATGGTAACAAATCATGCAGAAAAACAACCAAAACAAATACTTCTCCAGGACACCCGGAGTGGAAAATGTGACTGTGCATGAGGAAAAAAGACCAACTTTGGAAAATGGACAAAATTAATATTTCAGCTACTTTACTAGTCATTCATACATTTATGCATGTTCCAGAAAACAAAAACATATTAATGGAGGAATTTTTTTTATATCTCACACTGATGTAAAGCTAAGAATGGCAGACACGTGACGTTATGTGCCGATGATTTTTCTCGGCGTTTACTCTAAAACTCTTTGGCCGACATTTGTCTTGTTTCTCATGCACGGAGTAAAATGGATACCTGTGAAGGCTATGTAGAATAGTTGTGCAAGTAAAGTTTGCCTTACTCATCCGAAGCCTGCTTGCCTTGCTCCACACAAAGTGTACCAATAATGTTAAAGTGATAACGAAATTGGCCCAGTGACCAGGAGAAAAGGTGTGCGCTTTATACATCCATCAATGGGTACAAAGATGCAATATGAAACAGATTTTCTTGCCATTTTGTTTTGTAATGTAAGTGTGATGTTTTCATTACAGAGGATGGTCACATCGGGAATCCGTGGACGACTGTGTGACGACCTGAAGCCACAAGAAGACCTCAGTGGTTCCGCTGTCAGACGTCCAATCAGTCGATCATTGTAGATATATTCCTGCTAATAAAGTCAACTGCAATTCAAAGGATATTATTTGTTTGTTTGCACCTCTATGATCGGCTTCTTGTGAACAAACTGAGACCGAACATTCGCACAAACAAATAAATTTGACAGGTAATGAACAAATGATGAGGTATGAATAAAGAAACAAAGGAAGAAACAAAAGAGTGAATTTAGAAAATGATGTCTACATTATAAAAGACAACTACAGCTTTGGAAATGACATCACTAACATTCAAATATCGGAACAAAATTTACAATGATTTCCAGGTATTCTGTATGTCGCTTCAAACATTTGATCAAAACTTTGTTTAAAATGTATCTGTATGCACATTTGTATTCGGCAGTAGGAAGCAGGCTGAAGCCACGAAATAGGCCGTCAAAAGACAATGAAACATGTGTACACGTACTTCACAGTATGGATTTCCAAAGTGTATATCTCTCGCTAGACTATTCGCATATCTGTCTGAAAATATTTGTTTTACTGTTAATACGAAAAATACGAAAATTATGATCTGTCAGACAGAAGGTCACTTCGCAGAGGGAGAAGAGAGGTGTCTACAAATTTGTATAAGTATTACAAGTTGAGTGGTTCTCCATGAAAATATCCTGATGTGAAACATGAGGAATTTTTTCTTAGATTCATCCCAAACTTTCTGTCTCGAAACGTTTGTATGCTTAGGAAGGTTGCTATGCCTGTAAGAAGATAAGACAAACCCTGACTATGTTGAAGCAGAAGGGTAAACACCATTACCTCTCTTGCATTACCCACGTAATTTACCTCACTGGCAACGTAGCGCCCGCATAGGGGCGTTAGCCGCGTCACTATCAGAAACGTAACGCTCACATAGGGGCGTTGTCAACAGAAAATTCCTGTATTCTCGCCAATGGTCTAAGGGAAGCAACTCCAGTTTAGAATGCTGTAGGAACCACTTCTGCGTTGTGAGTTACCTTTCTTTATGATTTCTTTAGAGACGGAGGTTTGAATCAGTGAATGTTTATGCGTACACCGTACGCTTTGCGAAAATGGCTGACAAACGCGTATCGGAGGTGCTTGAGCTAGAGTTAGAGGAAGGACCTGACGATGAAGAAGCTGTTATGAACCTCCTATCAGACAGTCATTTTGAAGAGACGGATGAAGAACAAGATATTGCTGACCATCAGCTAGATGAGACAGAAGACAGCGACGACAGCGATGACCAGCGCTTGATCGAAGCACCGACTCGATGTGTCGTCACACAACAACGTTGAAGTGCGTCGCCTCAGCAAAAAGTAAAAGCGTAAGGCATGCATGAGTGCAAATTTGCATATGCTATTTTCAAAAATGTTCGACCACATGCTAACATTTTATACATATTGAACAAAAATTAGGTGTATATTATTCAGTCAGTGTGTTGACTAAATGAGTTATCTATTGTTGGACACTCATTCTTACACCTTGGTATTTTGTTTGGTCGGGAACTAAAGGTCTTGTTGCTCAAAACTACTTTTCCGTGAAAATCTATCAATGTATATTGTGATTTTTCTTTTCTAGTTGCCTTTTTTATATTGCAAATGCTATAAGGATATAAGTAAATATATTGGCGTTGTTTTTGCACTTCAGATTTCTTTTTTTGAAGGCACAATTCCAGCATTTTTCAATTCTTGCAACTTGACTGACGTTTTTTGAACTTTTTCTTTTTTGGCTGATTACATGCATTATTTCAGTAGATATAACTCACATCATGCACATTGAAACATTTTGATCATGATTTGTTTGAATTAAGTGAATAAATATATTTATTTGATATATAGCTTTGGTCATTATTTCATGGCTTTCTATTTTTGTTAGATTTTTTTACATGTTTGAAAAACCTACGATTCTGAAGATACGCTGCCATTGTCGGGTTACGTTGCCAGTGAGTTGTCACAAGCTAAAGTTACAAGGAGTTTGGTGAAAGAAACAAACTTACTTTATGAGAAAATTGGATGTCACAGTTTTTCCCAACTATTTGAACCCCGTAGTGGCTTTGTCCTTACAGAGATTGGTCAAAAATACGAGTATATTTGGAGAAATGTTACCACACACTTTCGATGTGCCAAGTTTGATGACAGTGACGTATATGTTTTTTAATATAATAGCAATGTAAAAATTTGTCACAGTCACAGTCATACACACACACACACATACTAACACACACACACACACACACACACACACACACACACACACACACACACACACACACACACACACTAACACTAACACACACAAACACGGATATGCACACAGATATACAGGCGGAAACACACACACACACACTCACACACACGCGCGCGCGCGCGCACAGATATGAGCAATTCCAGAAAGGTGACAATGGTGCATGGTTGTCCAGTAGAGTGTAAATAACACAAAAACTACAAACTTTTTATGATGTTACGTTTATATCATATTGTAGAGAAAAGGTTAAAGATATACATATAATAAATCTGTTCCGATTGTTGCTTTTGTGTGTTTATGGTCCGCATGTATTTAAAGAGAAACGTGAAAAACCGCCATAACCAAACGTAACACTTTTCACCAAGAGGAAAAGGATTCCGTTTTCTCTTGAACCCCACATTTTTTTTTTAACATCTGGTGGTTTTTAGACAAGAAAATAGTTAATGCTCAACTGCCAGCAACTAGAACTGAATGTTACCAACCTATTCTGATTTTATTTGGCTTCAAAATCCGCTTTTGCCTCGTCACGGCGTCGTGTCATTGCAGACGAATTTTTCAGTGTACGATAAGATCAACTATTTTCGGCGTGGTTTATTGGATTGGATCCAGGATTGGGGTAAAGTTATCGATAATATCGTCATAATTCTCAGAAAATTAATCTATGCGTTTTTTAAGGGGTTGTAGGATGTGAATGTTTAGCGGTCAAATTTCCGTCATAATGTGCCGAATCAACAAAAGCGAAAAAAGATGAATTTTCTTCGAAACTTTTCTGTTCCCGATCCATAATTTCGTTCTAACACATATGCTGGAAGTGCTGACCGAACAACACGAGGTAAAATGGAGCGCAAACGAAGAGGTAAGAGTTTTTGTATTTTGTGTCATCATTTGTGGATGAGTGCCGAGACAACAAAGTACTAACCAGTGCAAACCAATGGAAAGCTTCGAAATAACGGCCTGTCTGTCAGCTAGGCTCTGATTGGCCGCTTGTGTGCGTGATCACAGCGTGATCACGGCGGAAGTGGCTCGCGGAAACGGCCGAACCGTACTTCGACTGGCGGAAGTGGTAGGCGGAAACGGCCGAACCGTACTTCGACTGTTTCCGACCTGAACGTCGGCCGCCGAAGCAAACATCGGTTTCCTGTGTTGACTTGTCACTGATGACACAAAATTGATTTCTTCAATTAAATTGCTGCAAAACGGGAATTTTAAGCTGTACCTTTGCTACAGTGAATAAATGTTGTCATTTTTAGTACACAAACAGTAGTTGGTGTCTGTATTGCTTGTTTTTTGTAATTACTGAGAAAGTGTACAAACGGATATGTTGACTAGTCACCGATGACATTAAAAATGCTTTATAATTACCAAATTCAATAGTTTTTTATATAATTGTTTTACAGGATGTTATTGCATTAGGAATGACATCTAATATAGTAAGAATAGTTAGTGTGACATTTTTGGTAATAACAGATATTTGTGTTTTTTTATGTCATCGGTGACTAGTCAACATTCACCTTTTTCCGCTTTAACGCTCACATACACACACAAAAATGGCAAACTATCTTTTTATTCATAATTTATGATAAAATACAGTTTGTTCTAACATTATATGCTGATTTCAGTCAAATCTGATGATTTTTACTAATTAGGTCTACTGTTACACTTATCTTGCCACCTTTCTGGAATTGCTCATATACATACAAATAGAAACGCAGACAGATAGAGGCACGTTTGGTGACGGAAATACATACTAGTTCATTCCCACAAAAACACATAAACACACGCAAGAAGGCGGGCAAGCAAGCAAGCAGACCGGCCGGCAGACAAGCAGGCAGGCAGACAGATAGACAGGAATATATATAATCACAGTACTTTTTCCTTGTCTACTTCATCCACCTCCTTCTCCTCGTCCTCCTTCCTCCTCGTCGTCGTCGTCGTCGTCGTCGTCCTCCTCCTCCTCCTCCTCCTCCTCCTCCTCCTCCTCCTCCTCCTCCTTCTCCTCCTCCTCCTCCTCCTCCTCCTCCTCCTCCTCCTCTTCCCACCCCCTTAACCCTTCCCGTCCTCCCCCTCCTCCTCCTCCTTATGTTGCTGCTTGAATCTCCAGTGCTCAATGACCTGCTCTCTTGTTTCCGGTTTCCTCAGTGACAGACCACTGCCAAGCACAGCTCTCAATAAACTCAGTTAACAATCAAGTCTGATAGGAGGTTCATAACAGCTTCTTCATCGTCAGATCCTTCCTCTAATTCTAGCTCAAGCACCTCCGATACGCGTTTGTCAGCCATTTTCGCAAAACGTACGGTGTACGCATAAACATTCACTGATTCAAACCTCCGCCTCTAAAGAAATCATAAAGAAAGGTAACTCACAACGCAGAAGTGGTTCCTACAGCATTCTAAACTGGAGTTGCTTCCCTTAGACCATTGGCGAGAATACAGGAATTTTCTGTTGACAACGCCCCTATGTGAGCGTTACGTTTCTGGTAGTGACGCGGCTAACGCCCCTATGCGGGCGTTACGTTGCCAGTGAGTTGTTGCAACTTGTCTCCTTTTGCAAAGTCCTGTTAATTAATACGGGGGTTCTTCTAGTTTGCACTGGGAAGTCGAAGTCCACAAAATCCAGTGATCGTTTAAAAAAACTATATTCGCGCACTGGTCGATACACAGCGATGACAATCAGTAATCAGCGTTACCATAGCAACTTCCCTCTCGAGACCGGATTCTCGGAGGACGCAATCGCTGTTATCCGTGCTCCTACACGTGTCTTCTGTCTCTGTCCTGTGCTCCTACACGTGTCTTCTGTCTCTGTCCTGTGCTCCTACACGTGTCTTCTGTCTCTGTCCTGTGCTCTTACACGTGTCTTCTGTCTCTGTCCTGTGCTTCTACACGTGTCTTCTGTCTCTGTCCTGTGCTCCTACATGTGTCTTCTGTCTCTGTCCTGTGCTCCTACACGTGTCTTCTGTCTCTGTCCTGTGCTCTTACACGTGTCTTCTGTCTCTGTCCTGTGCTCCTACACGTGTCTTCTGTCTCTGTCATGTGCTCTTACACGTGTCTTCTGTCTCTGTCCTGTGCTCCTACACGTGTCTTCTGTCTCTGTCCTGTGCTCCTACACATGTCTTCTGTCTCTGTCATGTGCTCCTACACGTGTCTTCTGTCTCTGTCATGTGCTCCTACACGTGTCTTCTGTCTCTGTCATGTGCTTTTACACGTGTCTTCTGTCTTTGTCATGTGCTCCTACACGTGTCTTCTGTCTCTGTCATGTGCTCCTACACGTGTCTTCTGTCTCTGTCCTGTGCTCCTACACGTGTCTTCTGTCTCTGTCATGTGCTCCTACACGTGTCTTCTGTCCCTGTCATGTGCTCCTACACGTGTCTTCTGTCTCTGTCCTGTGCTCCTACACGTGTCTTCTGTCTCTGTCCTGTGCTCCTACACGTGTCTTCTGTCTCTGTCATGTGCTCCTACACGTGTCTTCTGTCTCTGTCCTGTGCTCCTACACGTGTCTTCTGTCTCTGTCATGTGCTCCTACCCGTGTCTTCTGTCTCTGTCCTGTGCTCCTACACGTGTCTTCTGTCTCTGTCATGTGCTCCTACACGTGTCTTCTGTCTCTGTCATGTGCTCCTAAACGTGTCTTCTGTCTCTGTCCTGTGCTCCTACACGTGTCTTCTGTCTCTGGCATGTGCTCCTACACGTGTCTTCTGTCTCTGTCATGTGCTCCTACACGTGTCTTCTGTCTCTGTCGTGTGCTCCTACACGTGTCTTCTGTCTCTGTCCTGTGCTCCTACACGTGTCTTCTGTCTCTGTCATGTGCTCCTACACGTGTCTTCTGTCTCTGCTGTGTGCTCCTACACGTGTCTTCTGTCTCTGCTGTGTGCTCTTACGCGTGTCTTCTGTCTCTGCTGTGTGCTCCTACACGTGTCTTCTGTCTCTGCTGTGTGCTCCTACACGTGTCTTCTGTCTCTGTCCTGTGCTCCTACACGTGTCTTCTGTCTCTGTCATGTGCTCCTACACGTGTCTTCTGTCTCTGTCATGTGCTCCTACACGTGTCCTCTGTCTCTATCATGTGCTCCTACACGTGTCTTCTGTCTCTGTCATGTGCTCCTACACGTGTTGTTCACGCTTTCACTCTCTCGGAGCTAGATCCGTGGAGGACTCGATCTCTCCTTATGGAGAACGATTCGCACTCACCTATTTTCTTCTTAAGCTCTCAGTTTTTCTCTCATGTGCGCTCTCTTGCTTGTCTCTTCGTTGCACCTTCTAAGCTGTTACAGGGTTTCTAGTGAAATCGTGAAGGAAAGAGAATAGACCAGACAGTCTCCATGCTGCTCGAACAAAGTCACGTGATCCATCAATCTCTGCTGCGCCCCGGACTGCGTGACGTAACTAAGCAACAGCATGCGGAGAGGCCCAGCGGTGCACACTCTGAAGATGCCAGGATGTTCCAGTATAACCGAACACCTTCTCAACATGATCCTTCCAAACTTGCCCTCACATTCCTTTTTTGTGTGTCAAGGTCAAAGTCTCTACAGGGTTTACACACGAGTGGACACCTTTAATTTTGTTATTTTCGGAGAGACTATATTTGCTGCTGCCGCCAAATTAGTCCGAAAATTGTCTTGATATTATCCTTCAATGTCTCTCCATTTCAAATGCATTCTTCTAGTCTCCCATCCAGAGAAGCACAGCGTGCAAAATCGTGACAGAAAAGAACTTTCGTTGAATGCAAAAATTTCATATCTTTTTATTTCATTTCTCTGCTTTGATCTGTAGATGTTTTTGAGTCCACTTTGTTAATGCATTTCCAATCCCATGTGTTGATCTATATCAAATATGACTGCTTGTTTCATTGATCTTTTTACCTACCCATCATGTAAGAAACCAGTCATAGGTCAAGGACGCTCGTACGCACAGGGCGACTTACCTTTGAGGCAGCAATTTTTTCATTTTTTCACGTTCTCTTACTTTGAAGTTTAACTCTAGTTTGATAGAAAGGTGTCTGAAGGTTGTGTGGTGACAGAATGGATATTGGTCGGAAGTGTTTCGTGTTTTTGTGCATCTGGACTGTGATTTTTGTGCACGCCGTGTACTGTCAACAAGGCCAAGATGGCGGATATCATTACAGCCGTGAGTACTTGCTTGCCCTTCGTGGGTCTACTGTCAACACAGGCTTCGATCTCAGTGACATTCCGTCAGATATTCCTCTTCGATGTGTCCCCGAAACTTCCGACAGTGATCAAAACAAAACATCTAGCCGTAGAAAGAGAGGAAAGAGAGGAGGTGTACAGCGCAGACTTCGGAAGTTTGGCCTGAATGATCGACGCAGAGCCCCACCACTGCCGTCAATTTTGCTCTCGAACGTGCAGTCCATTCGCAACAAGACCGACGAACTGGAGGCCTACGTACGCTGTCAAAAGGATTACCAAAACACATGCCTATTCGCCTTCACTGAAACATGGTTAGGCGATAATGATCGAGATGAAGACCTGTGCATCACCGGCTTCGGCCGTCCCAACAGACTGGATAGAGACGGTAATGTCACCAAGAAATCCACTGGTGGTGGTGGTGGGGTTTATGTGAATGAACGGTACTGCAACACTGTGGTAGTGAGAGAGAAGATCTGCACTCCCGATATCGAACTTCTTACAATTTCACTTCGTCCTTATTACTTACCTAGAGAGTTTCCACAACTGTTTTACACTCTTGTTTACATTCACCCACGTGCTAATGCTACTGTTGCCGCTCATCTGATTGCTGACGTCACTCACAAATTAGACTCTATTTCTCCTGATGCTCCGAAATTCATCCTTGGCGATTTTAATCATTGTCAACTCAACAAAACACTGAAAACCTATGAACAATATGTGATTTGTGGAACGACAAAGAGAAACACCATACTGGACTTGTGCTATGGCTCTGTACCTGAGGCTTATCAATCTAGGCCTATGCCATCGTTTGGTGGTTCTTACCACAATAGTGTCTACCTGGCGCCTGTGTATTAGCCTGTCTTTCATCGCTTACAGCGTGTTGTGAAGTCTGTGGAGTGTTGGACAGCTGATAGCATTGCTTGTTTACAGGGATGTTTTGATTGCACTGACTGGAGTGTGTTTCATAATGCTTGTGATAGTTTGGATGAATTAGTGGATGTGATTTCGTCTTACATTTCTTTTTGTGTTGACACCGTTATTCCTGTAAAACAGTGTGTGGTATTTCCAAACAACAAGCCTTGGGTGACCAAAGAACTAAAGGAAGTTCTGAATAAAAAGAAACGTGTGTTTTTCAGTGGAAGTGAGCATGATAAGAAGATGATCAATAGAGAGGTTCGCAATGCCATTAAGACAGCCAAAAGGGAATATAAAGATAAAGTAGAGTCCCAGTATAGTTGTGGTAACTTTAAGGCTGCATGGCAAGGAATAAAAAATATGTCATCTGTAAACCAGAAAATTGATTGCACTAAGAAACCTGTCAAACTTGAAGGTGTTGCTGATGCTGATGTTCCTAACGTTTTAAACCATTTTTATTCTCGCTTTGAAAAGCATGATTTTTCTGCTGTCATTTCTGATTTCAGGTCCTCACTTGTACAAGGTCATGATGATGTTGTTATTCCTCAAGAGACTGTTACTAGAATCTTTAAATCTATAAATGTAAACAAAGCATCTGGGCCGGATGGCATTTGTGGCAAAACTCTACGTTATTGTGCTGATCAGCTTGGTGCAGTCTTCCAGCCTCTCTTCCAGCAGTCTGTTGATTCAGGAAAGGTCCCCTCTCTTTGAAAGTTTTCAAACGTTGTTCCGCTACCCAAAACATCAAAACCCAAACAACCCAATGACTTTAGGCCTGTTGCACTAACATCTTGTGATGAAAATATTGGAAAAAATCATAAAGGCTCTGGTTTTGAATGTCACTGAAAAGTGTCTTGACCCACTGCAGTTTGCTCACAGGGCTGGGAGGGGGGTGGAGGACGCCAAGCTGTTCATTCTTAGTATCCTATACAAGCACTTAGAAAAGCCTAAGGCTCATGCACGCCTCATTTTTGCAGACTTTTCTTCTGCATTTAATTTAATGCAACCACACATTCTTGTGAAAAAACTCAAATTTGATTTCAAGCTGTTTGATCAACTTGTTCTGTGTATTTTGGATTTGTTTGGTGGAGAGACAAGAGAGAGTTTGTGTGAACGGCTGTTTTTCTGACATTGTTGTCACATGTGCAGGTTCTCCACAGGGCTGTGTGTTGTCACCTTTGTTATATATTTTGTACACAGACAACTGCAAAAGCATTCGGGAATGTAGTTATTTAGCGAAGTTTGCGGATGACTCTGCTTTGTTGTCTCTATTTCAGGGTCCAGAAAACGATCATGGTCTTGCCCTCTCTGATTTTGTAGATTTGTGCGATGACAACCTTTTGGAACTAAACGTGTCAAAAACAAAAGAGATTATTTTTGATTTTAGAAGAGAGAAAGATGTTACTCATCCCAGTGTCATTCATGGTGAGGAGGTGGAAGTTGTTGACACTTACAAGTTTTTGGGTACAGGTTTTGACAGTCAGCTGAAATGGGATGTAAACACACACACAATCGTCAAACGTGGTCACCAAAGAATGTACCTGTTGAGAAAACTGATATCATTTTCTGTCGACACGAAAATCCTCTGCTTGTTTTATCAGTCCTTTATTGAAAGTTTTTTTTACTTTTTTGTGTTTGTTGGTTCAACAGCTTGACCGTTAATGATAGAAACAGTTTAAATGCTATTGTCAACGTCTGTTCCAAGATCATTGGAGTAAAGCTGAAAGACCTTTCCTCTTTCTGTGATCAGCAAATTTTGAGGAAAGCGGTGAGAATTTAGGAAATTCCGGACCACTGTCTGAGGAGAGAGTTCTCTTTGCTTCCATCTAGACGCAGATACTCCGTGCCTCCCTTTAAAGGGAACCGAGGTTCTAAATCTTTTATTCCACATGCCGTCAGACTTTTGAACAGTTAGTTAGATGTGTTGTTCTTGTTGATTTGTTTTGTTGTTTCGCTGTGGTCTTAGGTTTAGTTGGTGCTGTTGCTTTGGATTTTCTCCCACTTGTGTTGGGTGGATTGTTTCCCTTTGACTGCATTTTGCTGGTATGTGGTGCTCGTGGTGATGATTGTGATTTGAGATGATTTTGCTTGTTCTTGTGCATATTTGCTTGTGTTGGTGTTGCCTGTGATGTGCTGTGGAGGCTGAGGTTTGCAGGGAGTGTGTGTGCGTGCGAGTGTGCTGTTTCTTTTCATATGTAATTATCCTATCACATTATTTTATGTATTCTTCTATTATGATTATTATTGATGATTATTATTTGATTATTTTTTATTGCTGCCTCATAAAGTGTATTTCTTGAATTGCCTGTTGTGGGATAAATAAAGTTGTATTGTATTGTATTGTATTGTATTGTATTGTATTGTACCCAGCATGTAAGAAACCAGTCATAGACATGCAAATAAAAAACAATCCCTTCGAATTGTAGTTGACTTTATTAGCAGGAATCCGTCTACAATGATCGACTGGCTGGTCGTCTGACAACGGAACCACTGAGGTCTTCTTGTGGCTTCAGGTCGTCACACAGTCATCCAGGGATTCCCGATGTGACCATCCTCTGTAATGAAAACACCACTCTTACGTAACAAAAAGAAATGGCAAGGAGTTTTGCTTTATATTGCACCTTTTTACCCATTGATGGATGCTCAAAGTGCATATCTTTACCCCTGGTCACTGGTCCACCCACATCATCATATCGGCACCATCTCGGCCTTCAGCAGAGCGTGCAACCAGGCTGCGGACACTATGGCCAAGTCAACTCTCACTATTCGCCGTTCAGGACTCGCGTGTCTCAGGATTTGCTACTGAGAGGGGAGCAGCAATGCGAGTTGAGAATCTTAAAGAAATATGCGAATCTAGTATATGCGCAGGTTCATCCACGTTCCCTCCATCTCTCCATCCGTCCATCTGTCTCCCTGCCTTTCTGTCTGCCTGTCTGTGAGAACACACGTTAGTCATTGCTGTCTCCCAGGAGATGATGATTTCATGTGTTTATGTGCACTTTCATATAAGTGCATAAGAGAGCTAGTGTGCGTCAAACTTGTTGCTTCGTCCGATAAACTGTCTCTTTCCTTAGGATGAAATAGTTGATGTCCTCATAAAGTGACCCCCTGTGGGATGGGAATAAGAATAGACCCACCTCGTCTCCCTACACGTTTCGTAAGAGGCGAATAGCTGCTGAAATAGCTGCTGAAATAGCTGCTGAAATAGCTGCTGAAATAGCTGCTGAAATAACTGCTGAAATAACTGCTGAAATAACTGCTGAAATAACTGCTGAAATCTTGACTTGATTTGTTCTTGTTCAAACCAACTCCGTATCCTTACTTCATCTCCCCCCCCCCCCCCACCCCCCCCCCCCCCTCCCACCTCCCCACCCCCTCCTCGGCGTTGATTCCCTCAAAGACACGGAGAAGGGGAACTGGGCAATAAGAAGAGAGGAAAGACCAAATCTAAGTTACATAACAGAATGGGATGATGATGATGATGATGATGATGATGATGATGATGATGATGATGATGATGATGACGATGACTGTGATGATTATGACGATCTTGATCATTTTGTTGATAATTTTTTTAATATCTAGTTAATTATCTTGATGCTTCTCACGATAACAGTTCTGACAACGTTGAAGCTTTTCACGGAGATGATTTTAATAGTGATGATGATGTTGATAATGATGTTGTTGTTGATAATGATGTTGTTGTTGATGATGATGATGATGATGATGATGATGATGATGATGATGATGATGATGATGATGATGATGATGATTTTATAGATGATGTCTTTGCTGCTGCTGCTGCTGCTCCTGCTGCTGCTGCTGCTGCTGCTGCTGCTGTGAATGATACTTTCTTTTTCTTCCGTAATTTGTTCGCAATAAAAATCATTTATTGGAGAAAATTGTAATCAATGGCCTTAAAAAGCTTACAAACTTTATCCATTCATCCATTCATCCATCCATCCATCCATCTATCCATTCATTCATTCATTCACCCATCCATCCATCTATCTATTCCTCCATTCATTCATTCATCATCCATCCATCCATCCATCCATCCGTCCTTCCATCCATCCATCTATCCATCCATCTATCTATCTATCCATTCCATCCATTTATCCATTTATCTCTCTATCTATCTATCCATTCCATCCATCTATCTATCCATCCGTCTGTTTGTCCTTCCATTTATCCCTCCATCCATTCGTCCATCTATCCATTCATCCACCCATGCATCCATCCATCCATCCATCCACCCATCCATCCACACATCCATCCATCCATCTAATTATCCAGCCACTCATCCATCCATCCATCCATCGATCCATTCGTCCGTCCGTCTATCCGTCCGTCCGTCCGTCCATCCATCCATTCATCCATCAATCCTTCAAAAGATGAACTTACCTCAAGACTCAGGCGAGGAACTCATCCACCTCTCTCCTGGTGAGGGAGCCGTCCCCTGAAACACGAGTTTGTCTTTTGGCTTGGAGCCACCACAAGCATTTGAAATCAATCTATCGTCTTCAGCCACGCAATGCT
>JAWQFJ010000784.1:40000-42500 GCA_034096865.1 Theodoxus fluviatilis | reverse complement strand
CCGCTAGTGACTGAGGGTCCGGTACATGCACTGACCACTCGGCCACACAGTGCCACTTTGCACACGTGCCGCTAGTGACTGCGTGTCCGGTACATGTACTGACCACTCGGCCACACAGTACCACTTTGCACACGTGCCGCTAGTGACTGCGTGTCCGGTACATGTACTGACCACTCGGCCACACAGTACCACTTTGCACACGTGCCGCTAGTGACTGCGTGTCCGGTACATGTACTGACCACTCGGCCACACAGTACCACTTTGCACACGTGCCGCTAGTGACTGCGTGTCCGGTACATGTACTGACCACTCGGCCACACAGTACCACTTTGCACACGTGCCGCTAGTGACTGCGTGTCCGGTATATGTACTGACCACTCGGCCACACAGCCCCACTTTGCACACGTGCCGCTAGTGACTGCGTGTCCGGTACATGTACTGACCACTCGGCCACACAGTACCACTTTGCACACGTGCCGCTAGTGACTGCGTGTCCGGTATATGTACTGACCACTCGGCCACACAGCCCCACTTTGCACACGTGCCGCTAGTGACTGCGTGTCCGGTATATGTACTGACCACTCGGCCACACAGTGCCACTTTGCACACGTGCCGCTAGTGACTGCGTGTCCGGTACATGTACTGACCACTCGGCCACACAGCCCCACTTTGCACACGTAATATGGAAGACATAAGGCGTCAAACGTCCAATGGATAAACGTGGTGTTGCTCATGAAAATGCAACGCAGACGAGAAAAGATAAGCAATGTGAAGGAGTTCGGCAGTCGAGACTATTCGGGCATCTCCCAAAAGGTTAAAGTTCGTTCCAGACGAGAACTTTTTCAAACATGTTCGTTCGCCATTAAGTTCTGGCTGTATGAATATGATATTTAAATCCAGATTTGTTCTCACCCCAGCGATACAACTACGACATTGCGCCTCGCACATCATCTAGCATGCTCGCCTATCTCCGCCTGTCGGAAAACAGAATTTCAACAAGCGAGTAGAGGCTGAGGGGCTGACCATGCGCTCATACGGGAGGGGGGAGCACTAGGTGGGGAAGGGATCTGCCAGAAACTGGTAATTATATTTTCGACAAGGTAGAAGGGAAGAGAAGTTCATGCAAATGCCTCCGTTTTCGCTTTGGCACATCGTAGACGTTGAACCAATGCTTAGTCAGTGACACAGAGGGCTAGGTGCATCGTAGATGTTCACCAAGTACCTCCTTCACGCACAGACAGAATTACACGCACGGGCAGATTTAACGTCACAGGGTTGCAGCGAGAGTGACATTGTCGAGATGTGTAAACATATATTTTTTTCCATCCCAGGGATTGAACCACGGCTATGTGCATCTATGTCAGTGACCGCACGACAACTGTCAAAAAGCCCCATCCTGTCATACCATGACCAGCGCTGTGGAGCCCTTACCTTGCTGCTGGTACGTTCAGAGGACAGGCGACGAGGGAACTGCTGCGTCGATGACGAAGACGATGATTCGATGGGGACAGACATCTCCTTTTATATCGTCATCTCCTCAGATGTGTGCATCCGTAATGTCACCCACGTAGAACTGAACAGGATCTGTCGCCTCGAAGAATTAATCTAATTTCTCGTCAACAACTTGCAGTGCGAATATTGCGCATCTAGTTATATTTGGACTAAGTGCCAGTGGGAGTGGCATCCCAGCCATCACGACAAACGATCGATAGATCCGGTTTTGTTGTAAACACTGGTAACCTTCTGGTAACATACTGATTCGGGCCAGGTGCACTATTTCAGCAGGAAGCCTGAAGTAGTGGATCATTAGGATTCATTATGTATAATTAAACTCTTTTCCTTTCGTACTAAGACAACGAACACACATGCGGGTAACGCCTACAAGCTGCACGTGTGTCTGTGCATGCATTTCAAGCATCTGTCATCAAGGCTCTGTGCAACCATCGGCGAAAATTAAGCGGCAGAAACATCTCAGTTTGAACTAGTTTTGTACTTAGGTTTCTGCAAGCACTTGACTGAAAAGCTAAGCAAGAAAATCAGCTATAGCACAAAAGAGACCGCAGGAATTGTGAAGTACACCAATTGATGGTTGACACCTGGAGCCATTATATCAAGACAGTTTTTGACTAAATTGCCGGCAGCAGCAAACACGCTCTCTTTGAAAATGACAAAATTAAAGTTGTCCATTTGTAGTTAAACTCATGCAGTGACCTTGACTTTAACAAACAAGAAAATGTAAGTTAGGACAATTTTGGAATGTCTACGTCACTAGCTAAAGTTACGCGGTTTGGTATTTTAAAACATTTTTCCCTCCAGGTTTACTGGAGGTCCTCACAGATTTTTCTCTGTGTGTGTGTGTGTGTGTGTGTGTGTGTGTGTGTGTGTGTGTGTGTGTGTGTGTGTGTGTGTGTGTGTGTGTGTGTCTGTGTGTGTGTCTGTCAGTCAGTCCCGACTTAACGGCTGATATCTAAAAAAATTACTGGACGGATTTCCTTGACAT